>PVJO010009549.1:0-68959 GCA_004026905.1 Hystrix cristata
GTCTCGCCACAAGAGGGCGCGAGGACGCGTCCTTTCCGGTTCTCGCCCGGGAGTCAGACCCTGCGCTCAATTCAGCTCCCCTTTTACCTAGCTGGCTACGCGGACTGGCGGCACCGAGGGTGGTTGGTTTCCCTGTGGGGCTTCGAGCTACTGCTGTACGACGCGTACGGGCTGCAGGGTCGGAGGGCGGGAGGGCTCGCCGGGGACCCGCCCCGCCGCGCCCCGCCGCGCCCCGCCTGCTGCGCCCACGTCGGACTCTGCTCCCGCCTCTGCAGCCCGGAGCCGCCGGCGCGCCCGCCGCTGGGCGGGGCAGGCAGGGCGGGTCGCCTCCTTGACGGGCTGGAGAGGACATTGTCTGAATTTTCTACTAGAAAATGCATTGGCTTGAATAGGAAAGAAAGAAAATTATTCACGTTTAGTAGGCACTTTTTCAAATCTTCCTGGTCGTGTTGAGTCGCTTGATCTTCTCTCATTTGTTTACTGCTTTATGTCTTTAAACATACAGGTTACAGGGATCCCAGTTCCCAAAGTCTCTGCCACTCTGCTTCTGTGGTTCGCTGTCCTTGCTGCTCCCCCACGAGGGTCCGTCTCCTCGTGTGTGTTGTGGTTTTCGTGGGCAGCTCCTTCCTGAGGGGAGCTTCATTCCCTGGCTCCAAGGGGCGTTTCTTGTGTCTGTGTGTAGTTGCAGTACGTGTTTGCAGCTCCTAATGAATACATTCGTTGTGGTCATTCGTACCGGGACGTGACACATCATCCTCTTCCTCCCTCCGCCGCCTCCGCCTCTCAGCCCCTTACTCTTTGCCGGACCTAGCTCCCTGCTTCCTATATCTGTCTTTTATTTTGTTCTTTGATTTATTTATACTTTGGGTTTCGAAGGCGCATTTCTGCAGGAAGGATCGTGAGTGCCCCTGTCAGACATCAGGACACACTGGCCACAGAGCAGAGTCCTCTTTCTGCCTTTCTTTTTTCTTTCTCTCTTCCTTTGCTTTTCAGAGCTAGTTGAAATTCAGCTGATCGTCTTGGGAATTTTAAGAGTGCAGTTAATGGGGGGGGCGGTGCTGGGGATCGGACCCAGGGCCTTGTGCTTGCTAGGCAAGGTCTCTACCCCTGAGCTGAATCCCCACCCAAGACTATAGTTAAATAGATGCCGCTTGGGACTCCTTAACCCACCAGGCCAGCCGTAGCTCTGCAGTCTCCCAGGACTGGTTTTCCCCACTGCCCCAAATCCAGACTGACACGGACCTTTTCCCCACACTGCTTGCTTGTGTTCTGCGAGAGTTTTTGTTCTCCTTCAGCGATCGCCCTTCCCTTCAGGGTACAGTTTCCTCTGAGGCCTGGCTGTGTCCAGAGGGATGTGACCCTGCGCCCTGCGGGGCCAGGAGACGTCGTGGATTCCTGCAGAGTGCGCTGTGTCCTCGTGGGCATTCACCCGGCTCTACCTTCACTCCTGGTTTAAGAGTCGCTTTCCTTGAAGTCTTCTTATTGAACAGAAAGCATGTTTTAAAGCAATTTTTTCTAATGTTTTTGGGGTTTCGTGGGCAGAGAATTTCAGAACAGGTTCCGTGTCGCTGAGAACTCAAGAGAAAGGCAGAATCTCAGCCTCCGCCCAGATCGGCTGAATCAAAATGTGGAGTTTTGCACCCTCTCACTACACGGCTGGGAAGCACAGCTTTGCTTCCCTGTAAGTTCCAAAGCAGAAGCAGAGTAGTTTTGCGTGGGCGTCTTAGGATGAGACAAAATGAGACTATTGCTTTCTGTCCTACCTGCTTCTCCCTGGGTCCAGTAGCTCAAACGAAGAGAAAGAGCAGGGTTAGCTGTGACATCTCTGTCAGCTGCTGCTTGTTCAGTCCTGCAGAGACCCTGAGCTGAGGGACCTGGCGCGCTGGACAGTTCCCGGGCCAGGGCGATCTTTGGGAATCCGGCCCAAAGGTCAGCAGAGCCACCTGCTCCCCACAGGGCCGCGTGCCTAGGCCCCTCCACCTCCACCCCAGGCCTTCTGAGCCTTCTTTCCCCACCCTCTTCCTTTGTGTTATCCCAGTCTGTATTACTGTTCCTCTGCCTTATTTTCCTTCCTGCGAGCCACAGATGGGCCATCCCTGAATCCCAGCCCTGACCCTTTCTGCTCCAGAGGAAGGTTAGATCTTCTCCCCAGCTTCAAGCTGCAGGCTCAGAGCCTTCCCGCTGGAAACCATCAGCTGCCAGCCATTCACATCTTAGTGGAAGTGCAGAAAGTACTCTAGAGTCAAAAACGTGGCTAGACTCTTCTTTGGCCAGGTGTTAGTCTGTCTCATTGGTGCAGTTTTCATCCTTAATGTGGAAGATTCCCATCGGTGTCCACAACTGCACACAGCTAGAGGGTAGGACTTTGTCCTTCTATCTACAAGCTCTATTTTCTTGGGAAGAAAGTGGACAAATGAAGCAGTCCAAAGTCCAGTACTAAGGACCATAAAATTAAATTAAGATTACTTTAAATTCCTATAATAAAATATCCATCGTCGTGTTTGATCTTGGCCTCATTTTAAATTGGTTATATACCATGCCCCTGACTCCTTCAATATGGCGGCCACTTACTGAAAAGGCCAGGCCCTGGGCTCTGGGCAGAGCTGAGCAAGTGGGCTCAGGGAGGTTCGCTCTGTCAGTTGTTGTTATGGTTTGTGTCTAGATGTCCCCCCAAAGCCTCATGGGGTCTTAGGTGGGGCTGGATCTAGAGTATGTGATTACTAAATCAGTCCACTGATTGGTTTGGCAGAGTTCTGCTGGGTTCAAGGATGTGATGCTAGGATTAAAGGTATTAGGATTAAGGGTAGGAGTGCTACCCACCCTGAGGCCAGGTAGCCTGGATAAGATAGAAGGGACAGAAAGAGGCTTGCCTACCCCTTTGCTTGCACCCCTTGCTTACCTTGCTGCCTTCTGCCTGTCTGCTGTGCCGCCCTGCCTTGGATCCAGCTGATTGTGGACTGAAACCACTACAGACTGTGAGCTAAATACACTTTCTTCCCCTAACTTTGGGTGTCTGGTATTTTGTCTCAGCAAGAGAAAAGTAACTAACACAGTTGTCTAAAACCATGGCGTTGGTAAGTGGTGGAGTTTGGATTAGAATGCAGATCTTTGTGCCGCCAAAGCCCACTTCCTTTCCACCCTTCTGCTTTCCTGTGGGCAGCATCTGGCAAAGTAGTTGGCAGAAAATAAGTACTCAATATGTGTTTTAAAAAATGAATGGATCTTGTCAGGTAAACGCTACTGGTTTTTTCGAAGGCCTTTTATGGGCAAACACTTTCTACACGTTATAGCCTCACGGTACAGAGAGAAGTGCTACTGATTATTATTTGTTTTAAAGATGAGTACAGTATATTAGAGTTCAGAGAGGTTAAGTAAATTTTCAGCACATTCAATGGGTTTTTGAGCTGGAATTTAAATTCAAGACTTTCTGATGCCCCAAACTGTGCATTTAAGCTGCGCCACCCCACCACCCACCCCTGTAACACAGGAGATTTAGTCTTGGAAAGGTTCGCCTCGGGGTCCACACAGTGTCAGTGGTTCTGCAGAGGGTCCCACGTGATCCTGTGGCCCCGGAGGTCGGGCCTTCAAGCAGCCGGTGAGGATTAACAGAGACAGATGTAACAGGAAATAGGGAGCAACTTCTAATGTGTGTTTGATGATGGTAGGGAGTGAGTCCCCCATCGTCAGAGGTGTTGGAAGAATATCTCCTGGCAGAATGAAAGAAACCACTGTGCTGTGCGGGTGGCTATCAGAGTGACCTCTGAGTCGCCTCTGCCTCTGACAGTCTTAGGCATTGTTATTCCGTTGCTCAGCCTCGCATATCTCTGGAGGGATGGCTAACTCGGTCGTCCTCCTGAGCAGGGTGGCTCAGAAGCACAAATCCCTGGTTAGTGCAGTTTCTGGAGGATATTTGGAGAAGTCTTGCTTGACGAGAGAATCGTCAGGAAGTGAGTAATGACACTTGGATCACCTCTTTTGCCCCTTTGCTGGCCTCCCCCAATGCCCTTTCGCAGGGCCTGGTCTCCTCCATGCATGGAGAGGTGCGGAATGTGGCCTGGCGAGGTGCAATCTTAGGTCTCAGCTGGAGAAAAAAGAGAAGACTCAAACAAACAGAACCTATTAGGATCTTCAATTGAATTTTGAAGGGCTATTCTCTAAAATTCCCTCTTGCAATCGACCAATCTGAGCTCACAGCTATGATTGGAAAGAAATAATATGATTTGTTCCCGGCCAGCCTAGTGTTCTGAGCCGGTTTCCCTGAAGTCACCAGCTTGGCACTTCTAGCCACCTTCTTTCCCATCTGGAAACCTTCTCAGTCCTGAATGGCAAGTTAGGATTTACATGTGTACAATTCAAAAGGGCTTCCTGTGTCACCACGCCTTAGCCTGGCAGACCCTTCACGAGGGTGAGCTTGTGAATGTCATCTGTTAGTGTCATCCGTCATTCGTGTTATCCACCCGAGGACCGTGAGGCCCCGAGACCAGGGCCAGGGCACTGGAGCAAAGCACCCAGTTTCTAAGGAGCAGCTTCAAGGCCTGATACAGATGTCTTGGTTCCGAGTTCAGCTTCCTTCTCGGGAGAGGCCACTTAACTTCCATCAGCTCAGAGCTCAGAATAATTAAATCTTGCCTAAGAAAAAGAGTTCGCTTTTTATATCCGTGACAGCAAAAAGGCTTCAGTAGATCATCAGAGGCCACGACCACTCCCACCCCTCTCCATACCCCTCTTCTGTATCACAGCAGAAAATTCTGTCGGGCTCCACGGCAGTCTCAATAATGTGCACACCGCTCTCACAAAGAAGCACAGTGTGGCATGGCGGCTGGGAGCCCAGGTCCAAGACCTGCTGCCACTTCAGCTGTGTGGCCTCAGACAAGTCTGTCTGCCAACCCAAACCTCAATCTCATGTGGCCGACCTCCAGGGTGTGCTGATGACTCAACAGAACAGAGCGCTGGAGAGTTTAGCACAATGGGCAGAACATAATAGGTGTTTAATAAACTGAACACAACTACATTAAGCAAGACTGTAGGTCAAGCCCTAGAGCCCTAGAGCTGCCAAGACTCTTCTCGCAGCATGGACTGAGCATGTGCTCTGTGGCAGGTGCTGCAACCAACACTACTCATTGGCTGCTCACAGCAGACCGACAAGGTGGGTGCTATCACTCCTGTTTTATCCACCAGGCAACTGAACCTCACTGGGCAGCTGCTGTCTTTCATACGTGTCAGAGCTGGGGTTCCGGCTCAGTTCCCTGAGACCCCCGTGCTGGCGCCCTACTGTGCAATGGAAGGTCATGGTATGCAGAGATCCTATAGGATGTGTTATGAAGGGCAGTGATGGGAACCCTTGAGTTGGGGTCCCAGGGACACCGTAGCTGCAGCTCTGCCGCACTTACTGTGCAGCTTGGAGCCAGTTAGATCACTTCTCTGGGCTCTGCTGGCTTCGCCTGCCATCTAAGGAGGCTGGACGTCATCTTAAAGGTCCTTTCCGGCCGGGGGTGCTGTGATGTGCATGGACTGCTGAGAAAACACAACCCTGGAATGGCGAAGCGTAACACGTCCCTAAATCTCAGGTCAGTTCATTTTTGGAACCCAAGCGGTGCTGCGCAAATTCAGAATCTGCCAGAGGAAAACTCTCTAATTATCCGACAAGGACTAGCTGGGCTAGTAATTACCCCTATTATTTTTTATTGTATTTTACAAGGTGCCTTTCATCCAAGATCTCAAAGGACTCTTCAAACATTCATTAGTCCAGTCCCACCCCTCCCTGGGTGGATATGAAAGGCGGAGATTAGTTTTAATCACAATGGAGAGGTGGGGAGAGAAAGGGGGTGAGGTCCTGGGAATGATTTCACCCCTGAGTTCAAAGGAAAAAGAGCAGAAATGTGGCAGGGAAGTGCTCACCTTCAGAGGGAGTTCATGGGCTGGTCCATGGAGAGCACATGGATCAAGAAGTGTTTTTCCTTTTAAAAAAAATAAAGCCTCTGCACCCTCCCTCCCTATTAGAGGGGAGGGGGGGAGAGGGGGGAGAACCAAGATACATCATGTATAGGTACAGAATTAATGTAATGAATGTGACCATTGTATGTAGAATGTACCAATACATGTTCTTGGTTTAAAATAAAATTAAAAAAATAAAATAAAATAAAAAAAATAAAGCCAACCGCTTTCCGTAAGTGTCTCGGAGGGGCACATTCGGTTTGCTTGGTTCAATCCCGCTTGCTTCTCTTCACTGTTGTCCCTTGAGCTGGTCTCCTGCAGGCAGACGGGGCAGATGCCGTGAAGGAAACAAGTGATGCCAAAGCTTCAGAGCCTGCTCATGGTGGATTCGGGCATGTCGGTGAGAGTCCAAGAGAGCCCTGACTGGCCGCTTTTAGCAAATGGCTAAGTCGAGGCCAAGTGGTTAGTGGCCGCAGATGTAGAGAGAGCGGGTCTGAGGGCCTGGCCGAGTCGGGGATGGACTGACAAGTGACATCATCTTCAGCAGCTCATCATGGGGGCCATCCCTTACCTTTTCTCCCCCAGCGCCTACGGTACTGATACTAAGCCCCTAATTTCCCTTGTTCCTGTGGGTTGAGAGAGGAGCCTGGAATCTTCACTCCCTGGGAGCACGTAAGCTCTTAGAAGACAGAACTCGGCATGACTTGTCATCTTTGCGTCCTTTGTGGCAGGCACAGCATGTTGGATGCTCAGAACATATTTATTGACTAAACGAACAGATTGGGAAGCCACCACCCAGTGTCTGGCCTTGCAGGATGGTCTGAAACAGGCCAGAGGAGGTTCCTTTCCTTCCCCGGTCTGGCAGCAGGGGAAGAACATCCAGGGCCAGACAGCTCCAGGGACCTTAGGAGCCAAAGACAGAATCATTGGTAACAGAGGGGTGATGGCACACATGAGGGGTGGCTGAGGGGTGGCTGAGGGCCCCGCTGAGATGGTGTGGGAAGCAAGGCTAGTGCTATGAGGTAGCAGAAAAGAAGGCTCATGGCTGCTGAGTCCTTTAGCAAGAAGTTAGGGATTCCAATCATGTCACCAATAGGTAGGACAGAAACCCTAGAGTGACCTGGGTGACCTGAGAGAAGGCTCAGCAGTTGAGGAATGTAGTTTTCCTTTGAGGATTGGACTTACTCAGAAAGCAATTAGAGAACAATGCAAGGTCACTAAATTGAAAGTTCCCATAAAGAGAGAGGATCTTGTTCATTGCAGTGTTTCTTGTTGGGCCTGGCAAAAAGTCTGACCATCTTTTCTGCCCAAGAAACACTTAACGATTAGTTGTCATGTCGCACAACATGAAAGGTGGCGTAGGTCAAAAAGGGAGGAATCTGGAGCCCCGGTGTCAGGGAAGGCTTCAAGAGAAAAGGGGAGCCGTGGTGGGTGGTGAATGGAGGATGAAAGCAAACAAGAATCCCCTACTTCATTTTAAGGGGCTCTCACATCACAAGAACACTATGCAATGAGGAGGGTGAGGGGAGGGAACAGAGAGGTTCCATATAGCAGAGGGTCGCCCCGTGCTTACCTGGTGTACTAGTCACCTTTCCATTGCTGGGACAAAATACTGACATACACAACTTTAAGGAAGAGAGGTTTGTTCGGACGCATGGTTCCAGTCCTTGTTTATCTGACTCAGAGGCAGAAACTTCATGGCAAAGGCCATGGTGAAGGAAAACTGCTCCTTTCATGGCAGCCAGCAGGCAAAATGTGCAAGAAAGAGTCCAAAAGATGGGGGCTGGGAACAAGACAGACCCTTTAAAGGCTCGCCCGCTGCAACCTGCACATCCACTAGGCCTCACCTCCCACTAAGTCTATTGAGCTATGAACTCAAGGATGGATTCATCTGCTTGAGGAAGGTAGAGCCATCATGGTCCATTCAGTTCCTAAAACCCCATCATCAAGCAAGCCTCCAACACGAGAGGATTTAGGGGTGATTTCAGATCCCAGACATAACACTGAGGGAGAGGACATCTGTGGTTTTTGCCTGCCTGGCATCCATTCCTTTCTCTTCTGAGAAGCCCACGTTACCCTCACTCTCGCTCCGTGGGCTTCATTGTGTATGACATCACTTCTGTATTTTGTGGGTGGGCCCATGATGGGCCCAACCAATCAGGTTGCTCTACCACCTCTTGGCCACAGGATTTATTCAATGGTGAGCATGAGGTCTAAACTAGGCCACTAAGGACCCTCTTGAGGACTTTCTCTAGACTGCCTAATGGAAAACACTCTTACCTTTGGGCTTGGAAAGCTATAAGAATGTAAGCCTGGGGCTGCTGGCGGGGAACCTGGCCACTGAGTGGGGAGAGACTATCTAAGAATGAAGCTGACATGGAAGAAACTAGACCTGCAGGACAAGGAGGGAATTTTGAAAATTCTTGATCATTTTTGTACTGTATTATTCAATAGATTTTTATTTCCTCACAAGTCACTATGACTTCAGTTTCTAACACTAAGAACTAAAACAGATCTTTGCTCATATGCGTAGCTGATGATTGATATCATGGAAGAGACCCTAGTTCTCCTAGGTCATGTCAAGTTCCCTCAATGATTGCTTCATCCATCCATCCATCCATCCATCCATCCACTCATCCATTTATCCACTCATCTATCCAGTACCATACAGTGATTGTATATAAAACTGCTCATTATACATTTTGAATGAATGTCTAATTTATCATAATACATTCAATGACAAAGATATATCCACCTCCCATTAATCCTATGGAGATACTGGTTGACAAAGGGCAAACCAAGTTATGAACTCAGAACTTGGAACTCACCCAGGAATTCAGTCCCCAAAGGCCATACCACGTTTCCTCAATGTCATCAACACACGGCTACACATGAGCCTTCCTTTGCCAAACGTGATTTGGCCACCCGAATGCCGTCGACCAAGCGGGAGAGTCCAGAATGTGGTTGACAAGCATGCAGGTTTTCCTGTCAGACCTGATACCAGCCAACACTGTGGGCTCACCAGTGACCTGAGTGTGGATTTCCAAGGAGGATTTAGGTGCACCACCCTTATGAGACCAGTTTTGCCCTGTGTACCTCAGTGACCATATTAAGCACAGACCTGCCCAAGAACCATGGATGGAGGAGAGCCTTATGTTTCAGGATGACTCTGATGCTCAAGAAGCAGAGCGTGTAGAAATAACGCAATCACAGGGCTGGGGATTTAGCTCAGTGGTTAGAGTGCTTGCCTCACAAGCACAAGGCCCTGAGTTTGATCCCCAGTGCCAAAAAAAAGAAAAAAAAAAGAGATAACCCAATCACCCATTTCAAACTCCTGCTTTTCCAAGGAAAATTGCAGCTCACAGAGAAGAAGGAATGTGCCCAGGGCCACATAAATCATTACAAGGAGAGATGAGATCTGAGTTCATCACTCTGGACCTGGTGCCTTTCCTACTATGCCTCTCTCCCTCCTGGGGCCACATTCCAAAAAAGATGGCATTTGTCTCAAAGGGCTCGTTTGCACTTTGATCAGGTCCGAGTGTTGGTAGATTAGGATGTGCAGAAGGCAATGGATTGCATTTCAAAGATACTCTTTACACTGTCTACGTCATCTGCCTGTGAACCACACAGCGCAATAAGGATTCATGGACACAGCGGTCATACAGTCAGTGGGAGGGAACCTTAAAAGTCATCTTGCCTGGCCTCTCTGTAATGTTTGTGCTCCATCTACAGGACCCGGCGATGTTCTGTCAGGTTTGTAGGTGGCAGAGATCGGGCGAGAAGAGCCTGCTCTTGGCCACCCTTTTCTCTTGACCTCTACAGGACAGGAATCCATCAATTGCCTCCTCACTCCCTCTATAAAATCTTTATCCTTTTCTTTGGTTAACAAATATTTTGAGTCTCTTTAAACAGACTAATAAGTAAGTCAATGTTTTTCCTTTGATTTGGCCATGTGCCTAGTGACCATCTTATCTTTTTCTTCTCTTCCAACACCTTTCTTGAAAGAGTCACTTGTGTCCAATGTCCACACTGGTTCTTCTTTGCATTCTCCTCCCTTAATCTTTGGCACAGAACTTTTCTCAGAGGAAGTTTGAATTAACAGTAAAACACGGTGGCTTTTTTTGGTTTTAAATTTTCTTGTTGCCTTTGAGATATTGGTCACCTAGCACTCAATGTCCCTTGATGCTTTCGATTACATCTCAGTTTTCACTTTCTCGGTTCGGCTGTCCCAAGTGTCTCCCCGAGAAACCTTGTCCCTCTCTTGGCAGCTCTGACCATTCAACTCTTCACTGCATGCGAGGCGTTGTGCCAGGACCTGGAGATTCCGAGATGGCTCACACAGCATTCTTGACCCTGGTCAACTTAGTTAAATTCATCCCAGGGCCACGCGATGCTACGTGATGGAAAAGTACCTTCCTCGAATCAAAGAGATGCAGATCTGAGAGCTGAAAAAGACCTTACAGGCCTTCAGTCTAATTCCCGCATTTTATAGACAAGTAAATGGCACCGAGAGAAATTTGTTGCCTACAGAAAGTTGGTAAAATGGCCAAGAATAGACCTGAAATTTCTTCAAATACATTCTTCAGAGAAGACTTTTCTAATGAAATAGGAAGGCATCGTGATGCAAAAATTCTACTTGGAGTTTGCTCTGAGATACGAATGCATTTCACTGGGTTCCTTGTGCAATCAAAGAGCCATCCTTGGAAACCATGTCCTCTTTAGATGTGCTTGCAAGAGGCCATGTATCAGGAATCCTGGAAGGGGATTCCTTTAGGAGAGGGGGAGAAAGTACTCACTAAGTGCTTACTATGATCCAGGAAACTAAAGACCTAAAATTTTAAAAAGCCATATAAATGTAGGAGCAAGACCAGAACTCAGATTTCCTACCCCTTTTCTGTTGTTCTTTTCAAGAGCCATAAACTGATTGTGTAAATGTCCACCTGGCCAGGGCAGAGAGGGAAACAAGTACCTGTGAGACTACTCAGTGCGGGAGCTCCCTGTGGACCCACTGTATGAATCTGGATACCAACCATCTCTCGTCTTTACCCCCGACAGCATGGACATGCAACTCGTGATGTTCCATGGGGCCCCATGCTTAAAGGGGCCCTGTGCTTGGCTTAATGTTGCCATCTTGAAATTCTTAATAATTCATGAACAAGGGGTCCTGAAAAGGACATAGACAAATGTGCTTCCTGATTCCAGGTTTTGTCGTTGGTACTCAAAGCACTTCTCAGGGCGCTCATCTGAACCGTTCGCTCCTCTCTTTGTCTTTATCTCCCTTGGAAGGGCTCCTGGAAAGATCAGCTGAGAAGGAGGTGAAGCTAGGCCAGCCAGCTGCCTCTGGCCTAGCTTCAACTAGAAGTTTTGCACCTTCTTTTTTCTATCCTGGTGTTCTCATCTTTCTCATCCTCTGCTATTGCCAGGGTCCTTCGAGATCTAGCTGTGGCCCCAGCTTCTCAGAAAAGGGCCTCTCTGATCACCCCTTCTATATCCTGTCTCCCAAGGAGGCTGTACACTCTTTGAAGACAGCCAGTGCCCCACCCAAACTCACCCACCCAGTGGTGGTCCATGAATAGTAACTGAGGCCTTGATCATCACTGGAGGAGAAAAGGCAGGAAATCCACTTCATGGTGAAGCTGGATTGCAGGCTAGCAGACCAGCTTGCCGACTGTTGGAGGATGAGTCAGTAAGAGCCTTGTCAAACCCGCTTCCCCAGTTGAGACTCTGAGTCCAGGCCTGTCCCCATGCCCAAGGTGACCACAGATCTCACTGGGGGGATTCTGGTTGGCCTAAATGTTCACTGAAGGGAGGTAGATTCCCTGACAAGAGAAACTGTGTGTGTGTGGATGCTGGGGGCAGTTTGTCCAGTCTCTGGCTGTTCAGACTGGGAACAACATGATTAATAGTTGGAAATAGAAAGGTTACTGGAAGCGTGGATCAGGGATCAGGAAACCAGGCCCTGCAGGAACTGAGGATGAGTAAGATGGAGATGGAAGCTTGAAAAAAATATGACCCATGTCTTTAAGACTGTTGAAAATCTGCTGCAAACTAGTAGAGGTGGACAGGTTCTGAATGGTCCCTTGGAGACAAAGTTAGACCAAGGCAGTAAAGTTACAGGAAACAGAGTTCTTCTACTCATTGGGACTATCCAACATGGAAGAGTAACAACAAGAAAGGAATAGCTTGCTATTGCTCGCTGGGAATGCCCAAGCAAAAGATTCAACCTCAACTGTGCCTTCAACCGCAACTCAGTTCTGTTTCTCTGTATGACTCTCCCTACCAATACCTGGCTCACAAAACAATCTTTAAATCCCTCTCCTCCTCCTTAAGCCTCAGATTCTACCCCAGTGTAAATGTACTGACCATTCTCCACCCCTGCTACCCCATCTGGTTACTTCATCTCTGGCAACAGTCCCCTAACCAGCATCCCGGCCTGTGACCTAGACTCTCACCAATCTGCCCCCGTGTTGTCAGAGTGAGACTTTTGAAATACAAGTCTAGATCTGTTATACTCCTACTCAAAGTGCTCCAGTAGATTCTTAGTGTCCTCACGAAACTGATGAAGGCCTAACCATGGTCAAGTTCCTTCATGACCCAGCAGGTCTCATCCCTTACACCCCATGCACCAGCAGTACTGGACTCCACACCGTACCATGCTTTGTCTCCCCTCTGGGCCATTGAATGTGTAATTTTTCCCTGGCTTGAAGACTTCTTTCTTACTATTACATCCACCCCACTGTTCCCCTCTTCCTACCTCTCTACTGTTTATCTACTGGGTCTTGGGCTTAGTGTTGCTTCTTCTAGGAAGCATTCCTGGGTTCCCCAGGTCTGGGCTAAGCATCCTGATCATACATTCCTGTGTATCCTACCACAAACTTTTGCTAGCCACAGTATATGTTTCTGTATAATTACCTGTACTCCACCCTTCACCTCCTACACTAGAGAGCAGGCAATAGGTCTGTTTTGTTTATTGTCATCTACATTTCCTAGTTCTTAACACATAGTAGCTGCTGAATATACATTTGTTGAATCAAATATTATCTTTCTTCACATAGAGGTTGTAGAAGGAACTTCTGCTTTCCCTATCTAGAACCATGACTCTGTAAGATATGCTCCTCTCCTACCTCTACATCATAAGTCATCGATTTCCAGGCTCGCTTTCTGCTTCGAACAGAAACTTTCATTAGGTTGAGATGACAGGGGCAGTAGGAGTCTCCTCAGGATCCAGATTTGGTTGCATAATGTGATTACAGAGGAAAGGCCCACCCATCTACTTGGTTTCTATAGCATCAAGCTCATTCCTGATACACATGGGAGGGGAATTTATTGGTCTTCTGTAAGGGCTTGCAGACCTCCTGCCACTCTGCATGTTATCTTGCTTCTGTGACTCCGGTAGAACCTAGTGTCATTATCTCACTCGGTAGAAACAAATGGGAAGAAGGTCAACAGCCAACAAAATGAACTTTTACCTGATCCAAATGTCAAAATAAAACCAGAAAGTTTTTAGATGAAGGCATCAGAGACATTGTTTGTGATCTAAAGTTAGCACCAATAGACATCGCTGGTCATTTGAGAGATGCCAATTAAAACAACCTTGAGATTCCACCTCACTCCAAAAAGAATGGCTATTATCAACAAATCAGCCAATAACAAATGCTGGCGGGGCTGTGGAGAAAAAGGAACCCTTCTCCACTGTTGGTGGGAATGTAGACTGGTGCAACCGCTATGGAAATCAGTGTGGAGATTCCTCAAAAAACTAGGAGTAGAGATTACATTTGACCCAGCTATTCCCCTTCTTGCTATCTTCCCAAAAGAATTAAAAGCATCATACCACAGTGATATATGCACACTCATGATTATAGCGGCACAGTTTGTAATAGATAAATCTTGGAAGCAGCCCAAATGCCCATCAACAGCAGAATGGATAAAGAAAATGTGGGGTTTTTTTATACAATGGAGTACTACTCTGCCATAAAGAATGATAAGCTTGAGATATTTCTAGGTAAATGGATACATCTTGAGACCATACTCTAAAGTGAAATAAGTCAGACACACATGTTTAAATACCACATTGTTTCTCTGGTGTGAGAAACTGAAAGTGTAAATAAAGACTAGAATGTGTTATATTGGGAAAGGGAAGAAAATGTTCAAATGGGAAAGGGAATAAGGGAGGGGGAAAGGAACGGAGGGACAAGAGAAATAAGGAATGGAAGGAAAAAATGGAAACAAGGCTTCTGTAAATAAGGAGGGAGGAGGGGGTGAAGGGAGGGGAAGGGAATGGGAAAAAAAGAAGCAACAAGATACATCATGTACAGGTACAAATCTCGTATGATGAATGTTATCACTATGTACATCTAAAATGTACCATTACAATAAAATTAAAAAATTACAAACAACAAAAAATAAAGTTAGCACCAAAAGCACAATACAAAAAGGAAAAATATGAATTAATTCCACTTTATTAAAACTAGAGTCTTCTGCTCTGTGAAAGACACAATTAAAAGGATGAAATGAAAAATAGCAGCTGAGAGAAAGTATTTACAAATTTCGTACTTAACAAAGGACTCGTTTTCAGAATAAAGAACGCTCTAAACCTAACAAAAATCCATTTTGAAAATGAGCAAAAGATTTACACACTTCACTAAAGAAAATTTGGAGATGGCAAATAAACAGGGAAAACGTTCAACATTACTAATTCTTAGGGAAATGCATATTAAGACACACCACTGCACATCTATTAGAATGTCAGTTTTAAAAATACTAATAAAGCAAAAGCTGGCGAGGGTACAGAGAAACTGGATCTTGTGTACGTTGTTGGCAGGCGTGTAACACGGCAGAGTCACTCTGGAAATCTATCTGGTAACTTAAAAAGTTAAAGATGTGTGTTTCCCACATGACCCGTCAGTCACAAACCTGAGCATTTATCTCAATGAAATGAATATTGATATCACCAAAAAAACCTGTACGCAAATGTTCCCAGCAGCATTACTTGCAATAGCCAAACACTGGAGACACCTCAAATGGCCCTCAGCGAGGGCAGGTTAGGTAAACTGTAGTACATCCACACCGTGTAATACTACCCAGTCAGAACAAGGAATAAATCACTGATACATGAAACAGCTTCAGTGGATCCTAAAAGTATTGTGCTGAGCGGAAAAAAAATCTCAAAAACTTAGATACTATATGAATCCACTTATAAAACACTCCAGAAATGACAAATTATAAAGATAAGTGGTTGTCAAAGTGAGGGAAGGAGAAGGATGTGAATGTCTATGTAGCTTTCTGCTGAAGGGACGTCGCCTTTGTCTTTCTCATAAAGGCATCGTGACATTTTGTCTCCAAATTCTTGATTTGGCTTCTTTGAAGAAGAGAGAGAACTTGAGAATATTTGGGAAGCATTCCATGAAGAGAATCTTGAATTTTCATGACTCTCCTTGTGTACTTCATAGCTGTCTTGCCTAACTCCAAATAACTGTTGAGTTCTCCGAATCATTCAACCTGATTTTCTTACTAATTCTTTCATTTTCAATTTAACTATGAAATTACAATAAAAGTAAATCAACATGAAGGGAACTACATAGACAGCTACACAAGTGACTCGTGCTAAGTGCGGGAGCTGTCTAGGAGGAGCAGAAGTGGGTGGGAACAGCCCCAGAGGCTTTCCAGGAGGAAAAACTGGGCTTGACTCAACTGTTGAGTCAACTTGGTGATTGGAAACGGATTAGGTGTGCCCACATTTTATGCAAACACACACACAAATATAGTTTACTTACCAAAGACAGGATCATGCTGTCATACAGCCTATTTTTTGGTTTCTCATGTAACTTATGCAACAAGTATAGACTGACATCACCACTTGGAATGATTACCTAGTATTCCCTTATGACTATGCCATCTTTACCTAGTACTTTACTAAGGTCTGTCAGATCTAGTTTTGTTTGGTTTTGTGCCTATCTGTGTTTTTATAATGCTTGCTTGATTGTACATTTTCTTGGAAACAGTTTTTAGCTGTGGAATTGCTACATGAAAGGGTAACGTGCTATTAAGACTTTTGATACACATTGCTACCAACTCCCCAGAAAATGTGTACCAAAATACAGTTTCTATTTAACCTACACCTGCCCTCCTCCTCATGTGACCTCCCAGTGAGCAATAAAAAATCTCAGCCGGAAGTGGTTGGAAGGGTAGGGTGAGGCTTTTCTATAGAGATAGCAAATGGGCTCAGTGTAATCCCCTTAGACACAGAAAATGCCAGAGGCAGGGGAGCAGAGTGACACCACTTCTTCCTTTTCTGGAATCTCAGTGCAGCCAAGTGTGGTAGAGACAGCTAAGGATGACACCTCAAAGGGCCTGAACGTGATGGCTGGCTCTGCCAAATACAAGTTGTACAACCTACAGCCATGTCATTTAATCTCTCCGAGCCTGTTTCTTCATCTATAAAATAGCATTATCCTCTGTGAGAGTATCTATCTTAGCCCGCCTGGCATCCCAGCTAGACATGTTCCAGCCTGACTCTCACCAGGGAACTGCTGCCTTAGGTGGAGAAGGAATCAGTTCTGGACTTCTGTGATGTGAGCTAGGTCCTGTCTAGCTTCTAAGAATAATTCCTTGCTTGATCTCATAGCTGGGCTTTCCACCTTGCACTTGACAATCACAATGCCCGTGCTCCAAGTTCATACCTCAGTGGGTCCAGACACAGCTTGTGACCAGAGCAGAACGGCAGGGCATCGTTCCCTGAAAATGAAGGCACTGTGTCAGCATGATGGTGGTTTAAACCACGATCGGAAGCTCGAAAGGAAACCATGTGGAAGCATGCGTGTGGGACTCTGAAAATAAAGTTAAAGGGGGAACCTTTAAAACTGGGTCTTCCTGCACAAACTCCCTTACCATTCAGTCTCAATTGACGCTGCACTCTCTTGGTACTATCTAGTTCTTTGCTGCATCTATGGTGGTTCCCCAAAGCCTACAAACTCCAGCCACTCTGTCTTTTTTGTTGTTGTTTTTGGTGATGGGTAATGAACTCAGGGCCTTGTGCTTGCCAGGCAAGGGCTCCACCACTTGAGTTAATCCACAAACTCCAATCTTGTCTATCTTTTTAGATCCCTGAGGTCCCCGGGCATGGGTAAGCGTCTTAACAATTTAAGAAAGTGCTCCCTGACCCCTTTCTGGGCCTTTCTCGGCTCAGCTGTTCCTGGCATCATTTCTCCAAATCTGGTATCACTGAGGCAGGCAAGCAAGACTACAGTGTAGCAAGTGTCCAGCCAGGAAAGGGATATCAGTCTCCACTTTTTGCAGATGCCAAGTATTTCTACTGATTCTTTTGAGGTGGGATGGCCACTGTCTATTACTTACCAAAGATCCTTCCTGTCCTTTTCCTCAGTTTCCACAGGTGATGGCTAGAGACTCATGCTATCAGGAAGGTAGACTCTTTCTCCATCTCTCGGGAATGAATCTTTATTGGTCAAAGCCAGAAGTAGCTGGGCATGGTGGTGCACACCTATAATCCCAGCACTCAGGAGGTTGAGGTCAGAGGATCACTGTGAGTTTGAGGCCGGCCTGGTCTACATGGTGAATTCAAGACCGGCCTGAACTACATAGCAAGACCCTGTCTCGAAACAAACAAAAAACGAACAAACAAAAACCAGCAGCAGTACCCTCATGCCTCTTGGCTGTTGACTGTTATAAATGCAGGCAAATTGTCCCAGTTCTGGCTATTGAAAAAAACATAAAAAATATGTGGTTGGGGCTGAGGCAAGAGGACAAGCTTCCAAGTTTCCCCCTTTTTTCTTATCTTAAACAAGACAAAATCAGAAGTGCAGCAGCTGTTTTTCAATCATAAAATGACAAGCTAGAAAACCAAAGCCAATGCTTGAAGGGTGGTGGAATAAAAAGCATCCGAGGTCCCTGTGGCATGGTTGAGCACACCCAGCATGAACCAACACAGCAAACGCTGGCTCAAGGCACTTCTGCTCGTACTGTCTGTAGCTAGCATCCACATGCATTCCCAGCCAACACATGAGAACTTCGCCCCTTACCAGGTCCAGTCGAGAGCTCTGTCTGCTTCCCGGTGGGCAGGTGAGCAAAGGAGAAGCATTGTGCTCTCTGAAAGTCAAACCCTGTCCCGTTCCCAAGCCTCCTGTCTTGCCCGTGTTTTGGGGTGGTGATGGCAGGCAGGTTAGAGGATGATGCTGATTCTACTTGCCTAGTCCAAATAAACTGGAATGGTTTTACTGTGTATTTCACTTCTCGATCAAAGTGGCCAAAGTGTCATACTTTTCACACACTCACCACCCTGCATCCTGTGGAACATTCCTTCTTCCGTCTTCTCCCCCTGAGGTTAGAAGGTAGTCTGGTCCCAGCGTGGTACCAGCGATACTGTTACTCTTCCACCAAGGCCAGGAAAATAACTAAAGTTAAACAGCTGTTCAGCATAGTACTAGGAACTTCATACATGCCCTTTTTTACCTTGTAGCTTAGAGTAAAAGTTATAACAACAGAGAACTCTGAGTTCAAAGTCCTGATTCTTCTATGTGACATTAGTTAAGTCATCTGACCTCTTTAAGCCTCTTTTTCCTCTCATGCAAAAGGGAGATAAAGACAGTAAAACATGCTGAATAGGACTGCCGAGGAGCTCAATAAATTCGTATATGCAAATACTTAGGACAATTTCATGTCTCTCATTGCATCCACTGGTATCATTACTATTATTCTAACACATTTGCTTGGTCTTGAACTTCAGTCTGTAAGACACTCTCTCTTTCCTGGGCCAACCACCTAGATTTCATACATGCCTGATCCTGGGCTCTGGGTCTGGTCCCAGTTCCTTTCATCCCGCCTAGTAGTGTTTCCTATTTAACAGTACTATCTCCTTCAACTAAAGCATTTCCTATAAAATAACAACTCTTGCAAATTCAAGTGATTATTATCCATGAGGTACCATGCTAAGCAGTAAACGTGTATTACTTCTACTACCAGTCCTAGAAAGTAGACATTAGCTTTCCCATTCTACTGGTGGAGGGGTTGAAAATTTAGCTCAGTGGTAGAGTGCTTGCCTAGCAAGTGCAAAGCCCTGAGTTCGATTCCCAGCACTAAAAACAAAAACCAAAAAAACAAAACATTCTACCAGTGGAAAACAGAGCCGGTGAGGTTCAACACATTTCTCAGGGTTGCGCAGCTAGAATGTGAGCGAGTTGGCATGTGAACCTGTCTGTGCGCGGCAAGGTCTGTATTTTTAGTGATTGCTTACAACCTCGGGAGGCAGGGTAGGCAGGTGTCCTGCCCCTCCCCACTTTGCAGAGGAGAAAGCTGAGGCCCAGAGTGAGTCAAGGTCACACAGCTGGTCTCAGGCAGAATAAAGCTGAGGGCCAGTCCCAGTAAAGGCCCGGCCAGCCCAGAATGGTAGAGAGTGTCTTCTGACTCCAAAGGAAGGAGGGAAGAGAAGGAGGCGATTCCTTGAAATCAATTCGCATTGACTTCTGGAACACTCTACTGCAACGTCTGAAGTTCAGCCCAGAGTTCAGCAAAAACTAGTGCTGTGTTCAACCAACAGTGTCTTCCCGGATCTCAGAAAAGGAGGAAGCTGAGACTGCTGCTGGTGAGTTAAACCACTCAAGCGTCCTGACGCGCAGCCTGGGGTCTTTTGTGACTGTGTTGTTCACGGAAGGCCTGTAGGAGGAGGTACAGATATAGACACAGGTCGGGAAAAGCCACAGAGTAAATCCTCAGTGAAGAAGAGCAGGAAGTGGACCTCCAAAGATAGCCCATTCCTAATCCCGGACTCTGTGGCTGTTACCTTGTAAGGCAAAAGGATGGCAGGTCTATGCAGATGGGGTTAAGTAGGGATCTTGAAGTGGGGAGATTGCTCTGGATTGTGTCTAGTGGACTCTAAATGCAATTATGTGTATGTATAAAAGGGGGTAGGTAGGTGTTTCATTTACTAAGGAGAAGGTGATGTGAAGATGGAGCAGAGAGGTGTGTCTACAAGCTAAGGAATACTGACACCACCTAAAGTTGGGAGACTAAGGACAGGATTCTCTCCTGGAGGCTTTGGAAGGCATGCCGCCCTGCTGACACCTTGATTTGGTCTCCATAATCTGATTCTGAATGTCTGTCCTGCAGTACCATGACAGAATAAATTTCTGTTGTTGAAGGTACCAGCTTTATAGTAATTTATTATAGCAGCCACAGGAAACTAATGCACTCATTAAGTATTAACTTCCCCCTCTTCCTAACCTCCCAAAGCTTTGTAACATGAGGAAATTCACAACAAAATACACGAAATAATATGTATTTTTAAAAATATATATTCCATCGTGAACAAAAAAGGTCTGTATTATGAGTAGATATGTTTTAAGCAGAATCTAAAATTTGTTAACACTTGCTTAGGTGCTTACTATCCAAGGATGTTAATTAAGAATTAATCAGTCTGCTGTGTTTCCTGCCAGTACAGTTATTCGTCTGATCCTTCCTGTATCACATTTCTAATGGCTCATGGATGGGGTTATAGCATTGTAAGTCAACATGAGCCTTTCTTTCTAAGAGAAAGGGTTGTTGCCATATCCTGCGGAAGGTCTGCTTTTTGCTGATTTTCTTGGGGATTTTTTGTTTGGGGATTTGTCTGTTTATCTGTTTGTTTTAAAGGCGTTCAAGCTGCAGTTTTTCCTCCTCTGGGAACAAGCTGGTAAAGAAGCAGAAGTTCAGTGTACCATAAAATTTGTACACATGCAGAACAGTCTGAAGCCAGAAAACTAGAAGCAATAAATCATGTAATCTCAGCTCATTGCCTGTGGAGCCTGTTAGAAAAAAAAATCCATCATGAGAAATGAAATTCTTGATAATGAAATCTTCATGGATGGATGTGTGTTGGGAAGGATATGAAATATGACATGGAGAGACTTGGGATGCTAATATCTGAGCACTTAGAAGATGGCTGTCATAGATAACCACAATGCAAATATTAAATTGTGAATCAACATGCCATTGTTTTTTATTGCTATTCCACACACGCTGTACTCAGAAGATAAACACCTGCTTCCAAAAGACTCAGAGGACGTGGAGCCATCTAAAAAACCATTGTCCAAAAGAGCCTCTGTACAATTTCACCAGGCTAGATGTACCTAATAGCTGGTGGTTCCCTGTGGTCCATTTGAGCTGGAAGAGACTCCAGCTGTTTAATCCAATCTCTCCCCAACCCCATTTCACAGATGAAGAGCCCTGGAGCCAGAGAACCTAAACCCAGTGGTCTACAGTGAATTAATGTGTGATGGAAGCCTTACGCTGAGGCCATCCGTCTCCCACTCACCGTGCTGGCTCCTGGGGCACCCTTAAACATGGCTTTCCTGGTCAATGCCCTTGCTTAAGTTAATCCATAACATATTTATTGGGTGGAATTGAGAACCTGGCCACTCTACACTTGGATAGGGAAGGGAAAAGTACCATTTATAATGTGTTTATCTGGTGTATTATGCTCTACTGATCACCCTTGGGAAACAAGGTTTGAGTTGATTTGAGGCACCAGAACACTAGGGATGAGCAGAGCTTCTGTAATCTTTTAGTTGAGTCAAACCTTCTCCAGCCTAACGTAGCTTCAATCACAGAAGCCTAAACGGAAACCTCTCTTGAGCCAAAGCGTCACAATTTCATTCCCATCCCAACAAGATCAAACTCCTCCAGATCAAACCTAAGCAAGCATGACATTTTATCAAGCAAATGGAGGCATTGTTCTGTTTTTGAGACCGGATGATGTATATCAGTAGCTGAAAAGTCCTGAAAACAATGATGACTACTTGAGTGTGGCTCTGGCAAGTCTGCTGATGAAGTCCATGTCCGGTAGGTACAAAGTGACAATTTAGGAAAGTTCTCATGTAGTCATGTTAAGGGTATCTCAGCAAGTAACCACCACACCAGTGCTGTTTGCATCATCCTTTCTGCACTTGGTGGCAGGCCTGATGACGATGGCTGTAGTGGACAGCCTCAACCCTCCAACAGCTCCAGCCTCCCCAACAAATCATCAAATGGCAGCACGACCACTATTTATTGATTCATTCATTCACTCAACCAGTTCCGGGAATTCCCTTCTCCCCTGGAATTCTGGGGGGGTTGGGCGGGAGGTTGGAATAACACTTCTCCTTACTTTCTACTCCTCCCTCTCATTTCCCTCCCTCATCTGAAAGAGAGGAGGGGGAGTAATAAGTGAGTTTGGGAGACCAGCTTTGCACACTCAGCTCAGCCTCTTCCTCTGGGATCTGCCTGCCTGTGAGGACCATCCTGTGACTGCACCCCATGTCCTCAGACTCAGAGAACCACTGGGAATTGTGACTGGCCAAGTCTCTAATCAAGCGGGTGAAGTATTAGGAGGCCATTGGCTCTAGGACCTAAACCCCCTTTTTCTGATATCAGTTTTCTTCACTAATAAAAAGCCAGTAGTTTTATATCTGTGTGTCTGACTTTTAGGTATGTCTGCCTTAATGGGTTCTGAACTTGGATGGAGAAAAGAAAATATTATTTCTGGACCTCAGCCACTCTAAAAACAATTGAGATCTACTTAGTATAAGAACCGTGCAGGAACTAATACCAAATTGAGTAGGGTGGATTCTCATATCTCCAGGAGCTCATTGTTAGTAGGAGATAAAGTAAAGGAGGGTGACCTTCTTGTTTTCATTTTAGCCCTGAAAGTCCAGTGTCCCAGTAAGCCCTAATCCCAGGAAAACTATGGTTGTTTACCTAAAAGTGATGAGTTCTTAGGGGATAATAAAACAATGCAATAATAAAGAGCAATAGAGAATCCTACAGGAGAACACATAGCTTCCTGGAGAAATCAGGGGAGCTTGCATTAGACATGCCCTTTACCTGGTAGTGAAGGTAGGGATGTGGGAGTGTGTGTGGGAGAGCAGAGGTGAAGAGAGCTAGTAACTCCCCTGGTTAGCTCTCTGGTATTGCCAGGGAGTCAAATTCAAAGAGGGAAAACACCTTTTAAAATTAGTGCACTTTAGTTTTACAAAATAGTGGGTTTCATTTTGGAATATTGATACGTGCATATGACATATGGGTTGTGATGAAAATATGGTGTATGTTCAGATTTGGAAAATGTGCTACCTATAGTAAAAGACATATTGCCATTAATTCCCGCCCCCCCAATACTCACCCGCTCTTTGGACACATGTATTCAATTGTTCTTATCACCTTCTGAAGTAGTTCTGGAAGTCCTCTTTCATGTCTACACAAGGTGTGATCAAAAGTAGCATGCTGCTGCCAATGCCATCCAACAGAGATGCAGGCTCCTAAAAACATTCCAATGTGTCCTCATCCACCTTACTTGGTCACCATAGTCTAGCCAAGGTAGCATAAAATTAACCATAATTTCCCTTGCTGCCTCACAGGGGTTCCCAAGCGCATGCGCTTAACAAATCACTTGTGGGTTAATCCTCATCTCCTACCCAGCTTCTAGGATGCCTGCACCAGCACCAAGTGATGTTCGTGTCCTGCTGCATTCCCTTCTTTATTAGAAGTTTGCTTTTTTATTGTCCTTCCTTCCCCTCTAGAAGTAAATTTCTGGAGCGTGAGTTTTTATCTGTCTCATTTACTGTTGTACTTCCGGTCTCCACAAGAAGTAGCACTTTGTGTGGGCTTGTCTTTTGCCTGATGGTGCTCAGGTTTCCGGGAGATTTAGGCCCTGGAGCTACATTCCCCGGACTTTCTTGCTAACTGGCTCTCAGATAGGCACTGCCAGTGAGGCACTTGGGGGAAACTGGAGCACGGTAGGGAGGAAGAGGCTCTTTTTCCAGCTTAAGCTTCTATTAGCACCATTCTAGCAGGTGTGGAGAGCCACAGATGTTTCAGGCACTTCCAACACCTGCACACGGGCTACCTTCTCAGAGTCTAAGTGGTTCTCGCACCCGTGTCCTCACTGGAGTCCCAGCCACCTTTGGGAAACTGTGGCTCAAAACACCAGCCCAGGCTCCCCCTCTTCCCAGGTTCTGGATCTGGCAACCCCAACCCCACCCTGTTTTGCCCCCAAACAAAGGGATGGTGGCTTCTCCCAGCAGTTACTGAGCTGGATCAATCCAAGTCCCTCTTTTCCTATCTTGGGCCTCCAACACTGTGTAACCACTTTGCTATGTCAAATTTCCTCTGTTGAAAATATCTAGAGAAGTGTATCTTCTCACTTGGACCCTCCCAACCCTAACTGAGATTTAGGCCCTCAGTAAGGACTTGTCAAATAAATAAATTGCAGCCCCCAGTTTATACCCTTCGAACTTGTAATTTAAAAGAAATGTGTCTATTCTAGCATCTGCCGGTCTAATTAGATGCAAGGACTCTGATGGATCGTGCTTTGGCCACCCCTCCCTCCTGCTGCACAGAGGCACACAGCTCGGCTCACGGACTCAGCCCTCTGCTCACAATAGGTAGGGTACCGAGCTTGAGGGACTCACTTGAACCACTTAGGATGCAAGAAAGTCACTTCTCAATGGGGAAGGGGAGTGGAGAGAAAGAAAACATTTTCCCACCACAATGAACTTACCTTCTTTGGAAGTCTCTCAGTCATTTGCCTTATCACTGAGACATAATACCTAATACTCACAATTTAAAGAAGGAGAGATTTATTCTAGCTCACAGTTTCAGAAGTTTTGCTCCATGATTGGCTGGCTTCAAGACAGAAACAGCATGGTAGAAGGGCCCAGCATGAGGAAACCTATTCACATCATGGTGGTTGGACGCAGAAAACAAAAGGAGGAGCCAGGAGGGAGTTACAGTCTTCCAAGTCATGACCCCAGAGACCCATCTCCAATCAGGTCCCACCTCCTAACAACAAGTCAGCTATAGCGCCCCATAATCCAAGCTACCAAAAGCCGCCCCATTGAACACATGAGGCCCTGGGAGACATCTGGATCTAAGTCATGACAGAAGGAAGTAGACACATTGACACATTATCATAATTCAATGAGAGGAAATGCCAAGTGTCTAGGAGCAGAGGGGGGGTTATCCTACAAAGCACTTCTCTCACATGCTGTATAATTTAACCTTCACAATGCCAGCCATGAAGAAGTAGGCATCTCACCCTGACTTCACAGAATCTTATTTGGTCTCCGTGACTTGTTTCTCCGTCCTTTTAGACTTCATTACCTTCCCTATCACCCCTCCAAGTCACACTGGCCTCAGCCTTCTTTTGATTCCCAGATATCTCAATCCCATCCTTTTTTATGTAAAATTCTTTTGAAGAAAATGTTCTTGCAAATAAGTTGTCCTTGGTCTCGTAATGATTTTGGCATCTACCATCTTACGAATCACCCACTTGGACACACACCATCCCATATTAGTGACACACATCCTCTCATTTAGTCTTATGAATAATCTTACAAAATAGGAGCAGAATTGCAGAAAAGTGGGGTGACTTGGCCAAGGGTACCTAGCTATGAGTCGGGATATAGAGCCAGCTTTTTCTGGCTCTCACAGGAGATTTCTCTCACCTTGTTTCAACAACAGTTGAGGAATGGCTGAAAGAACTGGTGATGTTTAACCAGGAAGGCAGCACATTTAAGGGTATCGTCATTCATTCAAGTAGCTAACAGACTGTGATGCAAAAGAAGAATTCCCAAGAATTTTTGTGCCTTCCTCCCAAGCAGAAACAGGGTCAATAGTGAGGTAGAGTTGTGCTCAATATAAAGGAACTGATAGAAGGTAGTGAGCATCTTATCATTGTGGGTGCTCAAGAAAATAAAGGTAATAGCTCTTAAGGAATGTGGGAGAGTGGGATGCCTGGCCGAGGGAGCAGATTGAACACAGATTGTTTAAGACCCTATTACTATGAAATTACTTCTTGCTTTTTGCCCATCCCATTCCCTTAAGTTAGAATCCTTATAAGTCTGACCTATGATTCTAGATTAATTCCTTAAGGTAAGTTAATGAAAAGAAGAAGATGTAAGTCCAAATGACACACTGGCTGAAAAAAATTATTGGTAATAAAGTTTTGCCAAGTTTTATGGATGTTTAATTGTTCTAATCTGCCTCAGACTTTCCAGAGTTGTCAGCTTCATATTTGTCATTTAAAAAAGTATTCCATTTTTACCCAGTCGGGATGACTTGAAAATATTTGCACTGACTTTAGAGTTCTGCCTCAGTGTCGGAGTTACCTGAATGGGCAGACAGGGATGGGGCACGAGGGCAGTGTGTTGTGGTCCCAGTAGGCGTCCCGCAGGGTTTCCTTCTGTCTCCCCCTCCTCTGCTCAGGGTCCTACCCTCTCGGGTCTGCCCTAGGTAACACTCAGGAAGTGTTTTTTACCTCCAGAGGCAGAAGTCCAAATGTCCTTCACCAGAAGGATAATCAGAGTCTGTAGAGTTTGGGCTGGGAGCAAACCAACATGGCTTGGAGTTGAGGGCTCCCTTCTTCCTCATCTGTGGCTTATGAGGAACTCCACGGAGGGTTTTTCCATGGCACCATGTTCCAAAGTGTCACTCAGCCGTGCTGTGTTCAAAGTTCCATTTTGCAGGTGAGCAAACTAAGACCTGGAGAGGCTTACTGTCTTGCCAGAGGCCGTGAAGCTAGTGATGGGCTGTGTTGAGGATTTGAGCCTGAGCCTCCAGACTCCTGCCCGCTGATCCTTTCCCTGCCCGGCGTGGCTCCTTCACCATGCTGCAGCTGCTGCATTCAGCTCATGGAGGAGGAGGCTGCCAAGCAAAAGGCCCGCTCTTGCCGCAGCAGGCCCTCTGCAGGTGTGTGATGTGTCCACCTCTAATCGCAGCTGGAAGCCGGGCCTTGTCTTGATTCTCCTCTCTGATCTGCCCCACCCCAGGGACGTGGCAGCCCTGGGAACTCTTCCTGGGCAGGTTATATGCAGCATCCACTGCCTCTGGGAGGAAGGAGGAAAAGGAGGAGGGAGAAGAGAAGAAGAGAAAAGAGGAAGAGAAGGAGGAAGAGGAAGGGGGAAGAGAAGGAGGAAGAAGAGGAAGGGGGAAAGGCGGAAGACTGGATGTCACCTCTTGGTCCTCGGGGCTGGGGTGACTGCTATCCTCCACACCCCGAGGCACTCTGGCATGGTGCTTGTCCCACTGCAGTCTAACTGCCTGTTTATTTGTCTGCTCCGCTTCTACACGGTGACTGGGCAAGCTAAGAATCCTTTCTGTCCGCTGGTGCAGACCCAGAGCCTGCACGTAGTTGAGAGGGAGAAGTCAGTAACTCCATTCTAGAGGCTTGGTTGGAGGACAGAGGGGAGTAAGCTGTGAGCGAGAGGTTAATCCAGAGCCTAGAGGCCCCCAATTCCAGCTAGCCACTTGTTTCGTTTCAACTTCCACACATCCTGCTCCCCTCAGGGCTGGGCAGGACCCGGATAGTCCACCAGGCCCCTTTGCTGGGGGAGCTGGGGAAAGCCAGCGGGGAGCCCACAGCACGGACACCCACAGCAGCCATATCAGGAGCGCGAACATCTGGAGAAGCCAAATGAAAATGCACAGTGACAGTGACAAAAGCAGTGGCATGTCCCGGGCACGTCAACTCCTGTAGATTCAGAGGTGTCGTCAGTGTCCTGTGCAAGCAGAAGTTACGGGGACGCAGGCACCGTGAGCACGCAAAGAGCCCCCTCTACAGAGAACAGAATGGATGTCCACGGGCACAGAGAAGAGGAGAGACACGGGGAGAGGCTGAAAACAGCCAGTGCGGCTGCTTTGCCTCCGCAGGGGTCTCCGTGCTGGACTCCAGCCCCACAAAAGAGCTGAGACCGCGCAGGCAACTGGGAGCCGCAGAAGGCTCCAGAGAATGGCAGCATCTCCTCGCCCACTGGAGTGGTCTGCTACTCCTGCCAGCCCACCTAGTGTCCCTTCTTACAAGTCAGGCTCAGCAGGGACTCGTGGGCCTTGGGAAGGCGCTGGTACCTTCGGCTAGGAAATCCAGATTTTTTTTCCTCTTTCTTTTTTAAAAAATTTTATTTTAGTGGTACACTTTAGATATACATAATGGTAACACTCGTCATAGGGAAATTGTACCTGTACCTGATATATCTTGCTGCTTCTTTTTTTCCCATTCCCCTCCTCCCTTCAATCCTTCTTTCCCTCCTTATTTACAAAAGCTTTGTTTCCACTTTTTTCCTTCTATTCTTTTTTTTTGTCCCTCCATTCCTTTCCTCCTCCTCCCTCCTTTGTTCCCTTTCCCATTTGAACCATTTCTTTCCTTTCCCAATATAGTACATTTTAGTCCTTATTTACACTCTCAGTTTCTCACACCAGAGAAACAATGTGGTATTTAAACATGTGTGTCTGATTTATTTCATTTAAGTGTATGGTCTCAAGGTGCATCCATTTACCTAGAAAGGTCTCAAGTTTATCATTCTTTTTGGCAGAGTAGTACTCTATTGTATAAAAAAACCACATTTTCTTTATCCATTCTGCTGTTGATGGGCATTTGGGCTGTTTCCAACAAAACTGTGCCGCTGTAAATATGGGTGTGTGTATATTGCTGTGATGTGATGTTTTTAATTCTTCTGAGAAGATACCAAGAAGGGGAATGTCTGGGTCAAATGGGACCTAGTCCTAGTTTTTTGAGGAATCTCCACATTGATGTCCACAGAGGTTGCACCAGTCTACACTCCCACCAATAGTGGAGAAGTCTTCCTTCTTCCCCACAGCCCCACCAGCATCTGTTATTGGTTCGTTTCTTGATTCTGGGAAGATGGCAGGGTGGTGAACAGCAGGGAAATCCAGATTTTGCCATGTTTCATCATCTATCCAAACCACAGAGTGGAATTATTTTATTTAGAAATTCAGACGATAATTAATCAATTATATTCCTGAACAGCTTGCCTTGCAGCCAGCCAGTCTGGCTGACTGCCATGGATGCCACTCAATCGCTATCCCTGGAGCGTGGCTGAGGGCAGATTTAACCCTCACTTTGTCCTCCAGCGAAGGCAGAGCTAAGAGGAATGAAGTTTTTCTTATCGTCAATAACAATGTTGTGCGCTGGGCAGGGTGGTGATGGCAAAAGAACAATTATTCTTATTAACTTTCATCTGTTAAAACTAGGAATGTATGTGAGTTTGTTTCTGCAGAAATTCAGAAAAAGCTGGCAATAGGAAAGCAATTTAGGAGCCAGAAGGACACTGGAGTCATTACGGTTCCTAAAATGACTAACAGCAATTTTTAATGCGGGAAAAAGGAGGAAAAATACTCCTCTAAAGTCATGAATATTCCAGAGCATGTTCATGATTGATGCTAAGATCAATTTTCCCCAAGATTACAGTTTTTCTCAGTTGCCTTTGTACTTAATAACAGACACCATTTATAGAGCATTTATAATATGGACATCATATACATTCTTCCATTTAATCCTTAACATTTAATCCTCTGCCAAGTAGGTACTACAACTATTCTGATTTTTTAAAATTTTATTTTAGTGGTACATTTTAGATAACGATAACATTCATCATAGGGAATTTGTGCCTGTACGTGATGTAACTTGCTGCTTCTTTTTTTGTTCCCTTCCCCTTCCTTTGACCCCTCTTCCTCTCCTTATTTACAAAAGCTTTGTTTCCATTCTTTTCTCCTTCTATTCTCTTTTTCCTTGTCCTTCCCTTCCTTCCCTCCCCCTCCCTTGTTCCCCTTATTTTATGATTGATAGCAGAGATGTTCAAAGTGGATCTCTTGATAGGAGAATGCAGAAAGTGACCTCTAGAATCTGTGTCCTATTTTGGTTCCCATAAATAGGTGCGAGTTTGAAAAATTACCTGTATGAAATTTTAAAGACTGTGATTGTGTAGCTGGTTCCTGGGCTCTGAACTTAGGTCTTGCCAGCGACCGTATTGACGAGGTCACAACAAGGAGACAGCACTGCCCTTATCACTGGACATTCTTGGCCTTGGTTCTCTGACGTTCTCTGGCTGGGCCCTCTTACGCAGCTGCCCATAACGCTGAGCCACAGTCTGTAAATTGGGATGCCGACTCCTGCCCGCCTAGTTCACCGGGCTGTTAAGAACCTCAGTCTAAATGGGAGCAAAGCATTTTGCAAGCTGTGCAGAGCCAGTGATGGGTTTCCTCAATGCAGATCCACGTTTTCGAGCCCTGAGCCTGTATTAGAGACTGTGCTAGGAGCCAGGGATACAAATAAAAATGAATGGCACGGGTAGTTTACTCATTACTCCCCCGGGCCCTGTGCTGTGCTGTGCGTTACGAATGCTTCCATGACTGAGACAGGCCTGGCTTCTGTGCCACAGAGCTACTTATGCCGTGTGAGATGAATTTAATCTTGAATTAATTCTTGAAAACAAGAATGCTCCATGCGGACCGAGATTGCGGCAGTGGGGGGGGTCCTATGTGGGTTCTTAGTGGGTCACCCCAACCTGGTCTAGGAGTCTGGGAAGTTCTTCCAATGAAGGGATATTTAAGTGTTTTCTAGGAACATAGAGACCGGAGGAGATGGCATGTAACTAGTAAGTGCCCAGGTATGCTAGATGGTTTAGAGGGCTGAAAAGGGAGTCTTGCCATATCTATATCAGAGTCCAGGCAGATTTGTTGCCTAATCCGGAGTGTTACTGTCACAATTTTGACACATCCGGAAAATTTTCCCATAGGGAAGGGTATTTGAATGCAAGCAGGTAACTGAGATTCAAAACAATAGCTAGTAAAAATAAAATAACTGGAAATATTTCCTGACTCTTCTCTCTCTCTGTCTCCCTGTTTGTTTCTCTGTCTCTGTCTCTCATACACACACACACACACACACACACACACAACACACACAAATCTGTTAATCTGGCAAGTAAATAGACTTGCCATAATATACACTAGTTCGTATTAATGGTTTATCTTAGAAGATCTCATATTCCATGACTACATTTTGGTGATTTATATATAAAATGAAGGTTTTTAAATTTTCATGAGTGAAGCTTATACAAGACAAGAGATTGAGCAAGATTTCTGTCTTATCTCCCAGTACCTCAGTCCTGGGAATCCGTGAGTTTGCTTACAGTAAATTGAGGCTGCCTCAAGCTGACAAGCTAGCTATTGAGGGCTCAGATGAGTTGTCTTATTCCTGTCTTCAACACTATCTCCTAGGGTAATTTGGGCAGTCATTTTCCCTCCCCAAGCCCTGGTTTAACCACTTATGACTGGAAGAAATTAGGAAAGCCCATTCGTGCTAGTTTTACAACTTTCTGTAGAGGTCTCTCCACTCTACACTGTCTCCCAGGCTGACATGATTCCTTGTGCTACACTCTTGCCACTTTTGCTTCTCAACACTGTTACAGTTTTGATCCAGAATGTCCCACCAAAGCCTCCTGTGCTCACAGGCAGGGCTTGTGGAAGGTGATCAGATCAGGGGGCACAGTACTCATTAGTGAAATCATCCATCCACTTCAGCAACTAACTGTGCTCTTGGAGGTGGAGCTTGGCTGGGAGAGGCTGGTCACTGCAGGGTCATCTGGAAGGGTATATCTCCGTCCCCTACTACTCCCTTCGCTCGCTGCTTCCTGGCCACCATGGCCTGAGCAGCTTTCCCCTCCTCTGCCCCTCTGGAGGCCATTTCTGCCTGGGAGCTGACTGACGATGGTCTGTAACTGTGAGCTAAAATGAACCTTTCCTCCCTGAAGTTGTAGGTGTTAGGTATTTAGTCCCAGCAAGGAGAAAGTAACTAAGACAAATTATCTTCATCTACTTGTTTTTATCTTATCTCCATCAGAATTGCTTCACTCAAAGTTGAATTTCAAGACAGCAGAGGCTGTACAGTCCATGTGGCACTTTACCCCTATGTTTCAGCCTGTAGCTGACACAGGTCAGGGGCTCATAAAATATTGCAAGTGCTCATGCCCACCTGGCCCTCCAGCCTGGTACCACAGAGGACTGGCATTTCCTAACTGGTGTTTGTGAGAAGCTTTCTACAGACAGAGGTATGGAGTTTTGTTTTGTTTTGTTTTGTTTTTGACATTCCAAAGGAATGGTACCACCATTGAAATAATTCCAATCTCAAGCCCATGGTTCTAAAAATGCCCCTCTGCTTTCCAGGATTGTGGAAGAAACGAGGGCAGAGAAAAAAACTTCAGGCAGAATAAAATCAGTCATCACTCATATTGTGACAGTGAGGATTAGCAAACTCTGACATGAAAATTTTAAATCCAAGAACCATTAAACGTTGTGGAAACAGAAGAGTGGTTTTTGGAGGACACCGACCTTTGGCATCATTTTATAGACCATCTTTCAGTTGCAATCATTTATTTGTTAATTTGTTTCGATGACATTTTACCTTTCACTATATGCCAGATGTTGCATGTAGTATCAAGGAGACAAAAGATGGATGTGTACCAGTTCTGGGTGTGCCAAAAGACGAATGGCCAAGGAAAAGACAGAGGATCAACCCAATAACTACAAGGCCAACTGTGAGAGCTAAGAATTGGTGAGCTTGTTTGATTAAAGTCTGTCTCTCACTGCTAGATCGTGAGCCCCAGGAAGCCAGGGAGCCAGCCCCTCCAGACTGTTCAATATTGAATCCTCAAGGCTGAACAATTCCTGATACATAGGAGAGACTTCATATATGTTTACAGAATGAGGACAGTGTCACCTAAAGGAAATTTAAAAAAAAGAATTACTAGGGGTCCCAGAGAAGTAGAGCTTATTCTTAGCTGGAAAAATCAAAGCTGAGAGGGACCATAGAGATTAGTGCTTTCGACTTTCACTTTCACATCTATTTTAAAAATGAGGAAGCTCACAGAGGGGACAAGCGATTTGCCCAGGGTCACATTATGGGTCAAATTCCTGACCAGTCTGAAATTCATATGTTTAAATCCTACCCATGCCCCATTACTTCAGACTGTGTGTGTATCTGGAGATAGGATCCTTAGAAAGATAATAATGTTGGGCCAGGGTGGGCTCTCGTCCAATTTAACTGTTGTTATAAGAAGACACATGCAAAGGAGGTCATGTGAAAACATGGAAGGAGATAACCATCTCCAAGCCAAGGAGAGCCATCTCAGAAGAAACCAACCCTGCCAACACCTCAATTTCAGACTTCCAGCCTTCAGAACTAAGAGACAATAACTTTGTATTGTTTGGGCCACCTAGTCTGTGCTACTTTGTTATGGCAGCCCTAGGAAATGAAACACACAGAAATTGATTGCACAGCCAGGCTAGAAGCCAGGTCTGCTGAATGTCTATCTTTGGCCCTTTTCACAGCAGCACCTGTTCCATCTTCAGCATTCTCCCTGATACGCTTTCCTGAGGAGGACACAATGATAATGATCATTGATAATCTGTATGTAATGCCTAGAACTACCAGGCTGTCCTCTAAGTGCTTTATATAAATTAGCTCTCTTAATTATCTCAACAGCTCTGTGAAGTAGGTACTCTTACTGTCTCTCTCTCTTTTGGTGCTGGGGATCGAACTCAGGGCCTCTACCACTAAGCCTAATCCCCAACATTACTGTCTCATTTTTATGGATGAGGAAACTGAAGCACAGGAGATTTAGCAACTCTCCCAAGAGCATACCGCTACTAAGCGCTGGAGCTGGGATTCTAGCCCCAGGTAGTCAGTTTCAGGAGCTTGCTTCTACAATCTTGCTATTCTACTGGGGTGTGTCTATGAGCCAGAAGCATTTTCAAAAATGAGAGGTAATAGCTGTGCTGAGAAGCATCACTAGATTTGCTTCCGTATAGCCATTATATGTAGATGTGCTTACCCCAATTTCAGCTCACTGCAGGAATAAAACACTGGGCAGAGGAGAGTTGGATCCTGGCTAAGGGTTGATGTGTTAGGATTTATTTACTCCAGAATCTTCCTATATGTCAGAATTTCAATGTAAAAGCATTGAAATTGCATCTATCACCCCCTCTTCGATTTCAGTAATGCCTTTGAAGTAAATCCTTGTAAATAAACAAAGCAAAATACTTCAGCCAAAGCATATCATAGTAAGAGAACTAGGTTTGTATTCTCTGTCCACCACTTACTAGCTGAGTGACTTGGGGTTTATGGAATCTATCTGAACCTGTTTCTTTCTCCAGGAGATGGTGCGAATAACATCTATCTCACGGATTGGACATAGCGTATGCAAAACGCTGGAACCGGGGCTAACACACAGTAAGTGACCAACAAGCGGAGCTCTGATTAGGTAAACGAAATGACCATACTCAAAGGTCTCTCCTCTGGGAAGCCTTGCCCAATCCTTCATCCTGCCCTGCCCAGATTATTATTTTTTTTTCTACTGACTCTTGAAGGAAGTTGCTTACACTTCTATTTGTCACTCAACTTGTCCTTCCTTGTGTCACAAAAAACGATGACACATCTGAACATCCACCCGTCCACTCGATACAATTGTGACATTTTCCATGTCTCAGTGCTGTGCCAGGAACGGGGAGTTCAGAGATGAGTATGCCATGGTGCCCATCCTCAGTGGGTGTGGGCTTTTGGGGTAACGTAGGCCTGATATGCCCAACAGCAGAGCCCTAAAATAGTAATATATTTATAATTTCATTGTATCGCAGTAGCATGTTTTATAGGGAAACCCAGCATTTGGGTTTCTAGACACTTTTTCTTCCCGATTTAGCATTATTTTTATTAGATTAAGGGAGTCATAATATTTTCAGATCTTTTTCGAATTAGCTTCTAAAGATTTTAATTTGGTTTGGCTTGGCAACAGACACATTAAGGAATAATTACAAAGAATTGTGTTAATGCGGGCCTAGAAAAGCTCCAGTGTTTCGGGGTGCTGCGATGTGAAAGTCCTACTGCCCACGGGGGTTCCCCTGGGTAGTAATCAAGGCTTCTCCTTATTTCCTAGACCTTCAAGGAGGATTGGACTTAAAAGGTGGCTCCTCCTGCGCAGTCTGGAAAAGGGGACGGACTCTTGACCAATTCCTCTGTAGCCTGTACAGTGGCACTCACATACTGTACTTGCTGTAGTCTGTGAAAAAAGAGGTAATAGAAATGACTCGTCCAAGATCACATAAATGAAGAGCAGCGAGTATTTTTAATGCCTAACATGTGCTGCATCTGTAACAGATGATTTCATGTCCCAGGCACCGGGTGAGGAGACATCCAGACATCTTTACCTGAGTTGTCTCATTTACTCCTCCAGATAATTGCATCAAGCATTATTTCCCCCATATTTTCCCTTATTTCCCTCATCTCACATCTGAGGAGACATACAAGACTTTCAGAAGGACGACTAGCTGACGTTGAAGCGCCAGCCGGATCCTCTATCTATGAGGACACCCGACCCCCTACTTACGCGGTTTAGCTAGGTGGACCCCGCAGCAGGGTCGCAGCCCAGGGCTGGGGAGCTGAGCGCCGGGGGCCGGCCTGGGGCGGGCCTTGGGGGGGCGGGGCCTCCGGCTGGAGGTTCGCTATTGGCCATCCCGTCACGAGAAAGGCCCGCCCCCAGCCGAGCGAGGGCAGGGAATGGCTGCGTGTGGTCGAGTGACGTCGCCGGGCGCGAGCCGGGACGGCCGTAGCGGAGGCGGGGGCGCGAGCAGGAAGTGGAGTCCGGGCCGGGCGGCGGGTGGCGAGCGCGCGGAGGCTGCCTCAGTCCAACGAGCCGCCTCCGCTGCGGGTGCCCGGGGCGATGGAGGGGCCGGGGCTGGGCTCGCAGGTGAGTGCGGCCGGCCGGCGGCTGTCCGGCTGCGGCGTGAGGAGGGCGCGGACCGGAGGCAGCTGCGTGCGGGGCCTCGGAGGGCGGCGAGGCCTGGCGGGAAGGTGGGATCTCGGAAACACTGAGGGCGACCTGGGGGTTCTCTCAGGCTCTGGCAGGAAGAGGCGAGGGCCCCTGCCTCGTCCCGCGACGGGTACCCCGCGCCCGGCAGGGACCGCTGTGGCGCCCGGCGAGGGCAGGTGACCGCTCCGGGGGAGCGTCAGGTGACTCGCGACCTGCCCGACGTGACCTCGGCCAGAGTCTGAGCGGTTCCCTTGGTCTTGCAGCCCAGGCGCCTCGGCACCCGCCTTTCCCCACCCAGCCCTGGTGTAGCTCGTCTTCCCATATCCTTGCTTACGTGCAAGAATTAAGGCCGTTTGTTTGGGCTGGAGGCTGCGCTATCTGCAAAATCCCAAACGATTCTGTTCTGTGAAGGAGGTTCCCGTTGCCAAAGCCAGATGTAGGTCCAGAGGACAGCGAGGGGCCAGTAGAGGAAGTTACAGGAGGTAGATGTCAGCTCCAGGAGAACGGAAATTTCACCTGTTTTGCTTCCGACCCTGTCCCTGCAAACAGATACCAGCTGATATGTTGTAGGTGCTCTCTTAGTATTTAATGAGTAAATGAAGATTTCCGGATTCAGCCAATTTTAGTCCTATGTCTGATGCTTTTATATGCTTTATTTGATTACAGAATTGAAATAACCTTAGGAAGATAGTTTCATTTACAGATGAGGAAACTAAAGCTGTCTCCAATTAGAGTGGTTTCAGTGGTAGACTTTCAAGCAATTTGGGATGAATTGGAGAATCTAAAAATATTCTTTCCTATCCTGAGAGTGTACCTCATACTTCCCCTTTTCCTTCTTTCAGCAGTCTGGTGTAGGTTTAAGCGAAGAAAGCACGCGTGTGAGGAAGTGTCAATGTGTTCCTACTGGGAGTCCTTCCATTTTGAAAACAGAAAATGGTTTGCAGGCTGCTTGGATTTTGCAAAAGGGCCTAGAATCCTCACATGGAAACTATGTCTCATGCCTTTTCTCAACCTCAAAGAAAAGTTGGTAGAAGTAACTATTATGTCTTAATTACTGCCACCCATTTATAAAAGCCTTCCAGCGCTTACAGTTCACTCTCATGCCGAAGGGAAGATGACCCTGCCCCAGTTCCATCGAGACAGGTTGATTCGGAGGTTGAAATTAGGACAAAGTAGATTGATTCTGCTGTTTATAATAATTGCTATTGTCAATTTTTTGAATTATAATGTGACGACTCTGCCTATATATGGGGCTTTACAGTTTGCAATACCTTTCCTCATTCTTGGTCTATGCTATGATCCTGTAAGGTAGGAAGGAATGGTTTATTGTTATTTTAGAGATGAGAACTGAGGCTCAGAAAATCAGAGTCCCTTGCTACAAGTCAAAAAGCAGCTAAGTGATGTAGCCAAGACTTCATTCATTCATTGGACAAATGTGTTTTGAATGGGAGTTGGCCACCATTCTGCTCTGGTTGAACTTGGTTCTCTGAGTCCAAGTTTAGTTCTTATGTTTTTAGAGGGGGAGGGTTGCCAGAATTTACATATTGTTTTAGTTACTTTTCTCTCGTTGTTGGGACAGAATACTCGACACCCAAAGTTAGGGGAAGAAAGGTTTATTAGCTCACAGTCTGCAGAGGTTTCAGTCTATAGTCCGCTGGGTCCGAGCGTGGCAGACCAGCAGCCGGCCAGCCGCAAAGTAAAGTCAGGAACTGCAAGGAATGTATGCAAATAAGCAATGCAAACAAGCAGCTAGTTAGCTTCTTCCCACACTCCCACCCCCCAATCTCAGGCTCACATCTTTGATCCCAGCAGAACAATGCCAAACCGATCAATGGATCAATTTAGTAATCACACACTCTAGATCCAGCTATCTCTTACCACATGAGGCTTTGGGGGGACATCTAGACACAAACCATAACACATATACAATCTGTCTCCCAGTTTCCTTTCTAACCTCAGCTTTTATTACTTTCTTGTTTCTTCAGTAAACTCCAGCCCCACTAGTCTCAGGGCCTTGGTATGTACTATTTGCTCTGCGTGGAATGTTCTTTTCTTGTGTATCCATCCACGTGGCTTATTCTCCCGCCTCTTTAAAGTCTTGACACTAGTGTCATGTCAGTATGACTTTCTGGGACCCCTGTGTTTAAAGTTGCAAGCCCTTCCCAACCATCACTACTACTGGAAACACTTGCTGGCTTACCACCTCACTCTATATTTCTCTTCAACATTTGATATCATTTAACAAACTAATGAGTCCTGTGGGTGGGTGGTCCTTTTCTCTCCACTGAATGTAAGTATTGTGAGGGCAGTGATTTTTATCTGATATGTTGACCACTGTGTGCTTTGCATCTAGAACTTGTGAACTTGGTAATTTAACTCGACTTCTGTTAATGTCATGAGAAATTATAACATTTATCTGTCAGGTCTCGATATTTCCCCCACCTGTGTTTCATTTGATATGTAGGCCAGGATAGTGATCCTCATCAGAGTTTGAGTATGATCTTCTAAATCTTGGTTTTTCTCTTGAATTAATTTCCATTGTAACTTCAGCAGTACTTACTATTTTTTTAAAAGTCCATTCATATTTCCATGCAAGAAATATTATGTGATCATTTATAGCTTAAAGATGTTGTAGCTATCTTTTGTGATGTAACAAACCACTTTAAAACATACTGGTATAAAACCGGCCATGCTAATGGACTCTTTCCCTGAGGAATTTGGATAGGCTGGTGCTGGGTTTATTTGTTTCCATCCTGCCAGAGCCTCAGCTGGGAAGACTGCTGGGATGGGGTGCCTCAGTAGCTGAGGCTGGTATCATCTGTGTGTGTCTTCACATCCGCAGTTGATGCTGACTTTCAGCAAGGATAGCTACGCATGCTGTGGGCCTTAGTGCAGCATGGCAGCTGGGTTCTTTAAAAAAGCATCTCAAGAGAGAGAGGAAGAGGAAGCTGCTGGTTTCCACGGCCTAGGCTTACAAACTGGCATGGTCCCACATGTGCAGTATTTTATTAGTGACACAGTCAAAGAGCTTGGAGTTAAGAGGAAAGAACATGGCCCCCTACCCTCACTTCCTCATAGAGAAGTAGCAGAGAATTTGGGGGTGTATTGTGAAAATCACCACACACGTAACCATACGTCCCTTACATAATTTTCATAATATCTTGCCCCCCACATTGAAGCATGTCTCTCTCTCCTCCACCCACCTTTCTCTCCCTAGTATTAATGAAAACAATAACCCCCCAAAATGTTATTTGAGTGTCTTGAAGCATTTGTGAACTGGAATCCAAGGTGGCCCAGAAGAAGTAAAACAGAACAGAATTGTGGAATACTTGGAGCTGGAAGGATTTTCGGTGCCTTACCTAGTCCGGAGATTCCTCGCCTGACATATAGGATAAGCTTCAGTGGTGGTGAATATCTGATTATACACAGAACCGAGGTCGTATGTGCAGCTGTGTGCATTTCTCTGAGAGACCTCACGGTCTGAGAACCTCGGTCTAGTCTACCCCTTCTAATTTCCACATAGCGGGATGGCTGCAGAGTCCTGGGCCTGCGATGACACAGTGCTCTCTTCACTGTTGTCCAGGTGGTGCAGTCACAATTGTTTGATTGCTGTCTTTGGGGGTCTGTGCATTCTTCAGTCCAGGACCTGAGGACTGGAGTGTATTTGACTATGTTCTGAGGATGGAGAAGAGAATGTAAGCACTTAGAAAACCAAGGATCTTGCCTGTTGTGCTCAGTGTCATATTCCTACGTGTAGAGCAGCCCCTGGCACACAGTAAAGAGCTGATAGATGTATTGTGGCAGAAATTGTGTCTCATTAATCTTGTATCCCTAATAACCTGGTACTGTACTTGGTGTACAGCAGGTGGCTTTTACATTTCTCTGAATGAATGATTAATGAAATTGCTGGTGACTTTGCAGGCATCATTAGTGAATTCTGTTATCTTAGTGCTGTAGACAGCCATAGAGCCATGGAGCTTCCATATATATATAAGGAGTGATTGTTCATGCAGCGACATCTTTGAGCAGTGCCCAAGTCCACAGTGACTATTGAACAGCTCCCCTTAGACCAGTGACGGTGAACCTTTCAGATGCTGAATGCCCATACTGCAACCCAAAACTCGCTTGGTTATTGCAGAGTGCCAGCACTGCATTTAAATCTGAATATCCAGTGCTCAGTTGCTGGGGCACCTGTGCCGTCGGTTTGCCACTGTTGCCTTAGACCTTGCAACAGGGAGCCTGGTAGAACTTTATATGTATAATGATCTGCCCCTCTCATTGGAGGAATGTAGAAGCTCAAGCCAGAAGCCAGGCAGAAAGATCATCCACTGTCACACGGACAACATGGGAGTACCAGGACACTTTGGTTAGTTGAGCCCTGTCTCTTCAGTGCCATGAGGATAGATTAGTTTGACAGAAGACTGCAGAAGCAGGGACATGGTCTCTTCTTCTCTACCCTTTGAGGCTATCACCTTCTCCGCCTGTCCTCACTCTCCTTTTCCTGACTCTCCTTGAACTTTACAGAAAACAAAATCTATACTGCCCTGCATTTGAATGTGGAGACGGAAGCCAGTTGCCAGATTCATACTGTCATGGGTCATATTGCTGTAAGATTTGAAGATGTATTTCAAGATTATGTTCATTAATTTATAGCTCACTATATAATCATGGCAAGATTTGGATTACCGTTAGTATATATAAATCTGCTTCAAATTAACCTTTTCAGTAATTTTGAAATTTTTTTGGCGGGGTGACTTGTCAATTTTGATTAGGTCCTCTTGGTTTATACATCATGTGACTGATGGGCAGCTCCAGCCATGTATGAACAGAAGTGTAAGCTCTATTTTCTTGTTTGTGCTTTTGTTATTACTACCCAATTCATGAATTCTTTGTAGAAAACGGCTTAAGCTGCTTGCTCATTCTGGGAGGGGTGAGTTACTTAAGATTAGATACTAAAATTTAAAGAATCCATAACCTGCTATACTGTATACTGTAACATGCTGAAGGTCTCACTGGTGTCCCCTTTAGTTATGTAACCTTTACTCTGCCTTGTAAACGAATGTAAGGGTGAAATACAGATCAGTGAGACTGCTGGTGCTAACAATAAGGTTTAAAAGTTCGTTATTTTTCTTCCTCTGCCTTGTAAACGAATGTAAGGGTGAAATACAGATCAGTGAGACTGCTGGTGTTAACAATTAATAAGGCTTAAAAATTCGTTATTTTTCTTCCTCGTTGTTTTTTAAAAGACATAACAGAAGCTTTAACATTTTCTCCTGTTGCCTAGTGGATCACTCTGCATATACTATGTGGCCTTGAATACACTTGCTTAACTTCGGAGACCACTGACTTCAAGCACAGGCTTTGAATTTATATATTCGCTTTTTAAGTTTCACTTTGATCTGGATTTTTGTCAGAAATGATGGCCTGAAAAGAAAGTACTTTCTGTTCTCGCTCCTCATCATCCATTTTTGCCTTTTAATCATAGATTGCTTTCTATTTTCGCTTTACTCTGTGTGTCTCTGATGAGTCTTCCCCATTAGACTTAAACTCCTGCAGGACAGACAGTCTTCTCTGCTCTTAGCATAATACTTTGTCCATCTCATTGCTAAATAAATACATGCTCTTAATTGTGGATATTCTCTATGTTGAAGTGTATATTTTATAGCGAAAAATGTCTTTTAACACCTTAAGGCATTATAAGAAGCACAACTTTGTACCTGTAGAATGAGTCAGTTTCCTGTGACTCACTTCTATGTATAAATAATGGATTAATCTCTCCTAACTAACAAATAGAAACAGATATACACAATCCACTAGAAAAACAAACTGTGCAAAGGCAGGCCTCCAAGAGAAAATGTGAAGATCCAGTATACATAACGAAACAAGGCACTCAAGCTAAATAGCAACTGGGGTTGTGCAAATGAAAACCAGGATGCCATTCTTTTAGCCAACAGATTGCCAAGATTGTGAAAAGATTGATACTCAGTTCTGGGAAGCTGTGTAGGGAAAAAGTCACATATATCTTGCTCCTCAGGAGTGTGAATGGGGGAAGGTGTTGGTCAGTATCTTTTTATGTTTAAAATGACTGTTTTTTAAAATGCAACAGTCCTATAGAACTAGAATGTACAGGGTGTATATTGTAGGAATATTTATCAAATTGGAAGGCTGAAAGTATTCTGTATCTGCAACAATACACTGGCTGAATAAATTATGGTAGATCTATACATTGCAAGAGTATCCAGCTATTTTCTGCAAGACTCTACATGATATATTTTTAGAGAAAAGCAAATTGAAGAATAATATGTGTACAGTGATCTCACTCTTAAGTAAATACAAGAAGAAAATGATAAAAAAACAACTATGTGTGAATACAGTATAATGTGTGTAGATACACAATCCATCTGTAAAAGACCAAATATAGTTATGGATATAAATAAAATGAGGAAGTATATACTAAACGTGATAGTGGTTGTGTCTGATGGCACAGTAGTATATGGAAAAGAGTCCAGATTGTTAAATTAACCCTTTATTCTGTTTTGCTAGATCTTTAAAATTTAATGTTCATCATTTTATAATTTTAAAATTCCAATAAAGCAATTACAGTTTATCTAAAAAATACTGATTCGCTGTCAGTCTTAGTTGTACTTTTTGTACCTCTTATGTGTTGCACTCTAGAAAGCCTGAGTGTAATTCAACTCTTCTTCTTAACCCTTTGTCTTCTACCAGTGGGATATGAATGTCGTTACTGTGCGGCACAAACAACCTAAATAATTTCTTATTTACATTTTAACTAGTTACGTGCTTGATTTTTAAGCTGTGTTGACTCTGTGTGTGGTGTGTTTGATAGTTTACCCATAAGTCAGATGTTGCCTATTAAAAGCGCATCTGTGTTCTGGCTCCAGGCAAGATGAGGGGAGCACGCCCTCATTCTCTCTCATCGAATGCAGCTAAGTTGCCTGGACGCAACACAGATAGCAGCTCTTTAAGGGTTCCGAAGTGAGCAGCAGCAGATAGATTGAAGAAGACCAGAATTCGAAAACTTCTGAACCCGTGTCTGATGTACATTTTTCCCTCTCTGGTTTGCCTGTTGTGCTGACTTGAGCCCCAGAAGTGAGCACTGCTCCCCGAGCAGCCAGCGGGCTCAGCTGAGGAGCAGGGAAGGGGTCCCCACGCAGTGCAGCACTGAACTCGGGGGCCCTCACTGAACAGAAGGATTCTGATCCCAGGAGAGGAGCTGTTGGAAGAAACGTCAAAAGCACAACCATCTGTAAAAGAGCATATTGATATGCTGGACCTCGTCAAAATTTTAAACTTCTGAGAAAGGGACCTTTAAGAAAAGGAAAGCTGTAGAATAGGAGAAAATATTTGCAAATCACATACTTCACATATGGCCGGTCTAGAACATGTAATATAAGGAACTCTCAAAATGTAACCATTAGAGAGCAAATGAACACTTTAAAGATGGACAAAGACTTGGATGGAAACATCACCTAAGAAGATACACAGATGGCAAATAAGCACCTGGAAAGATGTTCACCCCCATTAGCTGCAGGGGACACGCAAATGAAGGCCCTGCTGAGACCCACTATGTGCTGGTTGTACTGACTGCTGGCCGAGTTGGTGGACAGTACTCTGCGCCGTCCTCTTGGATACCCAGCCTTTTTCTGACCCGTGTGGGTTTCTCTTTACTCACACTATTAGTTACTGGGAGAAGGGTTGAACTCTCCAGCTGTGATTGTGAGTCTTTCTGTTTTTCCTTTCAGTTCCATCAGTTTTTGCTTCATGAATTTTACAGCCCTTTTTCAGTGTCTATAATGTTTACTGTTGTTAGTTGTCTTAGTGAATCAGCCTCTTTAATATTATGAAATATTCCTCTTTGTCCTTGGTAATATTTCTTGTGCTGACACCTACTCTGTCTTACGTTAGCATCCTGTAGCCACTGCGTCCCTTATGCTTTGTGTTTGTGCATGGCTTATGATGGTAAGTATTTTTTCATGGCATATCCTTTTCCATTCTTTTACTTTTAAACTGTATTATGCTTTTATATTTAAATTGACTTTAGGTAGCATATATGGGGTGTTTTGTTTCTTAATCCAGTCTAATAATCTCTCTTTGATCTTTTTTAGGATCATTTGGCATAATTATCAACATAGTTGGGTATCAGGATATCATCTTGTAGTTTTGTTTGTTTTTCCCTGTACTTTTTTTTGTTTGTTTGTTTTGTTTTGTTTTGTTTTTCCCTGTACTTTGTTCATTGTATTTTACTTTTCTTGCTTTTTTTTATAGTAATATTTAAAAATATTTTCTTTAACATTGGCGTATTATACATGCCTTTTGTTCTATTTTAGAAATTGCTTTTGGAGTTGGCTGATTGTCATGGTGCGTACCTGTAATCCCAGCACTTCTGAGGGTGAGGCAGGAGGATTTTGAATTCAAGGCCAGCCTGGACTATATGACTAGCAAGACATTGTCTCAAAAATGAAACAAAACAGAATTTGCTCTTTGGTTAACATTGTGCACTTTTAACTTATCATGGTCCATCTTCAAATACCATTATAATATCTCTTACAGCAGTGTACCTCCATTTCCCTATCATGGAGAAATTTTAAAAGTGAGAAAAGGTCTCTTTATGCACAAAATATTTACTCACATAGTTCTGGCACTTTATTTCTTTGTTTTGATCCGGATCTCCATCTGATATTTTCACCATTATTATTATTTTGAGGCAGGGTCTCGGCATGTAGTTCAGGGTGGTCTTGAACTTCCAGAGACCCTCCTGCCTCAGCCTCTCTCCCAAGTGCTGGGATTGCAGGTGTGTGCTATCATGCTCAGCTCCAGCTGGTATTGTTTTTCTTTAACCTGAAGAACTTCTTTTTTCATTTCTTGTGGAAGAGATCTACTGGCAATTTTTTCAACTTTTGTTTGTCTGAAAAAGTTACTTTACTAACATCTTTGAAGAATATTTTTGGTTGATGTTCTAGTTTTACATTTTTTTCTTTTCAGCTGTTAGTAATTGTGCTCTTGTCTCCTGGTTTGCATTGTTTCTGATAAGAAATCTGGGTTGGTTGTTGATTTCTTTGAATATAATATGTCGTCTTTTGAGTTTAACCCTAACCCTTTTGAGACTACAATATGCTTTGATGTAAGGTTTTTCTTGCTTGGGGTTCATTAAATCTCTAGTACATAGTTGCAAGTTCATAATTTTCAGCAGATTTGGAAGTTTTTGGCTCTTATTTCGTTGAATATTTTTTTAAAAACCACCCTCCCTTCTGGAACTCACAGTTATACATACTGAGTCTTTTTCTGTGCTACGTTTTGGATATTTTTTATTGTCATGTCTTCAAATTCAATGATCTTTTGTTCCATGGTATCTAATCATCTGTTAATCTCCCCTGGTATAATGTTTGCTTCAGAAATTGTTGTTTAGATATTCTGACCAGGTCTTTTGTTATATCTTCACTTTCTGTGCTCATTTTGTTGTTTTTTTGTAATTATTTATGCATAGTTATAATGGCTATTTTAGTGTTTTATTTCCCCTGCTAATTCTCCCATCTCTAGCATTGCAAGGTCGGGTTCTTCTGGCAGTGGGTCCCGTTTGTTCCTGGTGTGTGGTGAGTTCTGACTGCATGGTGGACATGGTGAATGCCTATTGAGCGTCTGGTGTTTGTCATCTTTCTTCAAAGAGTGTTAGATGTTGTTTTGGCAATGATGATGTCAGTGCTGCTTGGTTTGGGTCTTCCGAAGCCTAACTGGATCTAGACTGGTTGTGGGGTAAACCTTTATTTCAGGAATTGTTTGGCCTTGCTGTCAAGTCAGGTCCCTCTGATGTCCTTGCTGGACACCCCGTGGGTCATCAAAGACTCTGTTTTGACTGGTCAGAGTTGGACATCGTCCTGCTGTGTGTAAGTTCTGGTAGTTATCGCAGCTTACAGGTCACTAAATTTTAGCTTACCTTTGTGGAATTTTACTCTATACATGCCTGGCATATTTTTGAAGCAAATTTTTTCTGCTTAGTCACTTCTATCTGAAACTCTGCCCCCATTTTCAACCACCTCTGCCTGTCTGATCTCTAGTTTCTATCTCAGTTCTGTGAGACTGCTGGACTCTAAAACAGTGTTTTCCTGAGTGCCCACAGTTCTGAAATTGCTAGGACCATGGTGAAGTTCACTTTGTTTTTTTTGGTGGATTTTTTTCCCCTCATTTCTTGGGGATTACAGTCCTTCTTTTCCTGCATTTCAAAATCTGAATAGTTTATTTCAGACAATTTGTCCGGTTTTGTAGGTTTTTTTTTTTTTTTGCTGCAAGAGGTTAATTCTGTTCTGCTTATTTCATCATGCACAGAAGTAAAAGATTCTACTTCATTTATATGTAACTGGGAAGAACCTGAATCCAAAATGTACAAAAGCTACAACTAACTCAAGAAGAAAAAGATAGAAATCCAATAAAACAACAATGAACAAATTGCTTCACTATGTACTTTACAAAAGAGGAAATCTAACTGACCAATGAACGTGAAAAAAATACACATCATTAGTAACTAGGGAAATACAGATTAGAACCACTGTGAGGTATGTTTGCATATCATCAGATTGGCAAAAATTATGACGTTTGATGATACCAAGTGTTGGTAAGAATTACTGTGCTTGGGAAAATTTAATTAGTACAGCTATCTTAAGGGTTAAGCATATCTTAAAAACCAATAGTTCCACTTCTAGATGGATGATCTTGAGAGCTGTTTGTGAACATGTACCCAGAGATGTATGTAAGATGCTTGTAAGTAGTATTGTTTATAATAGCCCAAAATGGGAAACAGTGTAAGTATCTAGCTAGAGTAACGTAGATAAATTAATTGTGGTATGTTATTATTTTGGAACATTATACAGCAATGAAAATGGACTAATTGTAGCCTTTCACAACAACATGGAGGAAGCTTGTAAGACTAATATTAAGCAAAAGAAATTATAAAGGATGCTTATGATTCCACTTACATAAAGATTAAAAATGTAAAACAATTGTACTTTTAGAATTGTGCACATAGTGGATAAAACTATAAAGAAAAGGAAAAAGTTATTCCTAGTGTCAGAAACTCTACCTTGAGTGTGACAAAGCAACACATAACACGTGTTGGGAGTGATCTCCCAGGGTATGGCAGTATCTTCTTTCTCGATGTTGGTGATTCACTTTTTTTTACAGTATACAGAAGAAATGTATATGTGTACATATGTGTTTTGAGTACTTCTGTGTATGCGATATACTATGATATTGTAAGAGTTTAAAACATGAGAATTTTATATATGTCTGAGTACAGTTTCATAAAGAAAATTTTAAAGACATTTCAAGGTAATATCATTGAAGTAACTAATTAGCTCTCAAGGAAATTGTTTTGAAGATGTAAGTTTTAGTGGTTTTTTTTTTTTTAAATCAGCCTTTTAAATTGTAGATAGGTTCCTGTTAATTTGCTTAATAATATGTAAGAAAGTTACACTATACCTTAAAGTGTCATTTCTTTAGGGAAAGCAGAATAATAAATTTATCGAAGTTAAAGACTTTCACTTAAACCTCTAGGAATTTGTATAATTTATTAAATTAGTTAGTTTGGTTATTATGCAGATGAATGGTTTGAGGTATCCCCATAACTAGAGTCACACTTCAGAGTATGGTTTTAAAAAAGATCTCGGTTAGACTATATGTAAATAATAAGTATGTTTGATTACTTTTAGGAAACTGAGAAACTTTCTCAAGCCTTTCACATCTATCACTGAGAGAGTCCCTCTTTCCGGTGAAACTAGATCTTTGTTTTGGGGACTCGGAGCGGTTCAGTGAGCTTCGCTGGTAGTCAGGATTTGAATCCTTCTGCTGCCTTGTGGCCACCAAATAGTTTGAAGATGCTCTTGCCAAGTGTCAGAATTGCTGCTCTCTGAACTGATTGTCTGTTCTGTAGGCGATGAACCCGAAAGGCCGTCATACTAGAAAGGAAAACCGAAATACACTCATAACCCACAGAACAGACGATTGATCTTAAACTTTTTGTGGCCTTTTTTTTTTTAATCTAATGTTAGAGAATTCTGTATTGGGCTTCTGCTAAGATCAGTTTTTGAGATTAGAAATAATCATGAGTCTAGTAAATCTAAGACTTTGTCTAAAGAAAAAAATTTAGCTAGCTCGTTGGTCCGACTTCTAATAGTTACCTGAATGTAATGCTGATTGAGTTGATGGTATTGTCTTGATAGTGATTCCTTCTGTCCACACAGAACCTGCCGTCGTGTTGGTATTAGGTATCTACTGCTGCGTAACCAGTTACCACACTTTCACTGGCTTAAACATCAGTTACCCCTGGTTTGTTTGTCAGGAGTCCAAGCACTGCTTGGCTGGGTCCTCTGCTTTGCGTCTCAAGGCTGACATCAAGGCTGAGCCGTGACCCATTTGGTGCTCAGGGTCCCCTTCCAAGCTCGCATGGTTATTGGCAGAATTCAGTTCTTTGTGGATGGATGAACAAGCTCTCTGTTTTCTCTGATCAGGGGCCATTTCACTCCTAAAGATTGCCCGCAGTTCTTGCCATGTGACCCTCACGGGCCCTCTCATACATCATAACATCGCGAGAGTTATTGCCCATCACCTCTGCCACATTCCGTAGGCTGGAAGCAAGTCAGTGGACTGGAAGCACGTCATTGGCTAGGAGCAGGAAGGCTGTGCTCACACTGGGGAGGGGATGATACAAGCCCAATTCTGCAGGGAGCGTGGGAGTGGTGTTCCTAGGCTGTGGCCACACCACCTTCTGAGATGGGCCTAGCACTCGTCTTCCGATGTTAATGGCTTCGATCTTCATCCATTACGAGTGACAAGGTCCACTTGTGCTTTTAGATAACCTTTGTTTTAGGACAAAATATGTAATTTGGACTTTCCTAATATTATGTTTTCTCATGAACAGAATTAAGATGAAGATCTTTATTACTATAGATATTAGTTGATCATGGCGAATGCTTCATGATGTGTTTGAATATGACACTAGTTCTCTCCTACACTTCGTTAAATTGTTCTCACTCTTCAGTGCAGAAATCACAGCCATGGCCCCCACGCTCCAGGATTTGGGCTCGGAGTCTGTGTGCATGACCACAAAGAGCTTGCCAAGGCGAGACAAGTTCTTCCTCTTATAGAGGACTCTAGTAACTGTGACATCGTCAAAGCCACTCAGTAAGTCTTCTGAATGCTCTGTTTCATGCTTATTTTCTGATGAGTTATAATAATATGTGTGAGATTTATGGCGCCTTCCCCACTTCATATTGGTAGTTGAATATTACCAGCATCAGGGTACCTACCGTAGTACAGTGAACTTATGTATCAGGCTGTCCCATTAGATTGTGGGCAACTTCTTAGCAAAAGCTAATCTTTGTTGTCTTTGCAGCCCCAGGACTTTTGCTCAGTTTCTTTCTTCTTGTTAGATGCCCATTAAATGTTTGTTGAATGAATAAATGATTTAGAATGACACTAAAACTACAAATTTTAATTTAAAATGTACTACAAATCTATAGATAGAGTAGAAAAACAGCACCTTACACATTTATGGATTTTTTTAAAACAATTATTTGTTTGTGAACTTACTCTGTTCTTGCTGTGCTGGATACCCTGGAAGGAAGGTAGTGGGTAGAAATATGTTCTCTGACCACTTGAAACATACTGGGTTTGTTTTGCTTGCACACAAAAAATCAAAATACATTTTTAGTTTCTGTTTAGCATTTGCCATATGTGAGTATTGCATTAAGTCAATTATTTACAACATTTTCACATCTTGTTCATTGTCAGCAGCTACTTCACCTCTTGCCATTGAACATATTTTGATACATTTTGTCAGATTAAGTAGTAAGTAGAAATCTTTTGTGGTAATTAGGTGTAAATTTGCCCATCCAATTTCTCACCAACCGTTTGTGTCTGTTTAGTCAGCGTGAAAGGACCTAGCGTTTCCACAGTAACTTGATGAGATCTCCAGCCAAAGCAAAGATGCTTGGTGATTCATTAGCCTGTTTGGTTTAAAAATTGACTAAAATTTATGTTGTTAAAAATAAGTGACAATTATTTGAGTACTCTGATTACCAATTTATATAAACCTTCAAGGCCCTGGGAGCCACTACTTTGGGTGAATGTTGTTTGAAATCATTTTTGTTGTTATATGAAGACAAGAGTGTTCTTGGGTCAATACTTGCTTTAATTAAAACGGAAACATTTACATGTTTCTGTTACCAGTAAAACTCCATTATGATAAATGTGAGAAATTAGGCCACATTCACAAGGAATGTCAGTAAAAACTCACATCTCTCTTAAAATTTTCTGTAGATTTTGGACCTTCACCAGTGGTTGTCAAGGGCAGAAGACAGCTGGGATCTGTGTGTTTGCTTTCTAAACCACCAAAATCCTAATTAACATGTACTCTTACGTTTCTCAGGAAAAGGAAGTGTTTCTTTTCTAGAAAGAGTTAAATTTGACATGTAAAAGATATAGAATATAGATATATGTTGTGTCATCATCAAAAATTTATTCTTATCAGTATTTTTGTTTGGTATTGTCAAACAGGTGTCTGCCTTTTTAAAAATGCCAAAATCTCTCTCTCTCTCTGTCTCTGTCTCTGTCTCTCTGTCTCTCTCTCTCTCTCTCTCACACACACACACACACACACACACACACACACACACACACATATTTTGATAAGTAGAAGTTATTCTAATTTAACCATGTGAGATGGGAGACTGTTCTGTCCTTTGGTTTGATTTTTGACTCCTGAGGGCCTGTTGAAACTTTCAGATCTTTCTAGATAGAAATAAGTTGCAAAGAAACTGCTAAAAGATCCATTGGAACTTTGTTTCTGTTGAAGAGAAATGTTACCAATGAGTGATTTTTTTTAAATTATTAAAGCATTAAAAATATTTCCCACTCTTAGCAGTCAGTTGGTTAAATATGTCTCAGGTTCATCTTTCCTTTTCCACTCCTGTCCTGTCTCCTACTCAGGCCGGGAGTGCTTCTCACCTGTGTGCTTCGCAGTGGCCTGTAAACTGGTCCTGCTCTCTATTCTCATCCTGTTGTAAGCAGCTTCCCTTCAGCCACTAACATGGTCTTCCTAAAACTCAGCAAACACTTTCGTCTTTTAGACCCTTGCTTCATGTTTCATTTCCCATCAAGCGACACATAAAGTTCAGACCCCACCGTGGGGCCTCCAAGGCTGTCAGTGGTGTTGTCCACCTCTTACAGCTTCACACCTTGCCCTTCCCTCTCTAATGCGTGATGCTTAGGCTCACTAAAGTGTCTCAGTTTCTCTCACATGCTTGCGGTATTTCACATCTCTGACTCTTCTACATGCTCTTCCCCCTCCCCAATGTCCTTCCCTTCTTTTGTTGGCCTGTGAAATGTCATGTTTCATCTCCTCCAGGAAGGGCTCATCATTCCTTCCTATGTTAAACCTGTGTCATGTCCATATTTTGCTTTTAGTTTATCTCATTCAGAATTTGCTTTTAGTCTTTTCCCATATTGTGAGGTTACTGCATCGGGTTGTAGTCAGGATAATGTGTAGTCAGGGGTTGGCACTGTGTGTTCCTGACGCATAGTGAAAATTAAGTGAAACTGACTGAAGGTTGGCAAGTGTATTAAAGTTTAAGAGAATCAAGTTCAAGTGATTGAACTCCAAATGAACTAATCTGACCAGTGAGTAAACAAAGTTTACTTATGTTACTGGTTTTACATTATGTCCCCTTTGTACGTGTCTTTGTTAGTTATAGTTGACCCTGTGCACTTATGGGTTGTGCATCTCAGATTTAACCAACCACAGTTCCAGTCAACCTCAGTTCAAAATATTCTAGAAAAAAAAATTGTTGCTGTATTAAACATGTGTAGACTTTTATTTTCTTTGCCATTATTCCCTGAACAATATAGTATAACAGCTGTTCACATAGCATTTACAGTATATTAGGCATTATAAGTAATCCAAAGCAGGTGTGCTTAGTTTCATAGAATACTGCATTTTATTATAAGGGACCTAAATATCCATGGTTTTTGGTACTCACAAGGGTACCATCCCTCTCAGGATCCTGAGAGACAACTATATTGCATTTGTATATTGTCAGAAAGATAGTTCAGATAAAGAAAATACATGGTAAAAGAAAGAAATGTTGGTATTTGAAATGACTTTAATGGTATTAATTATGCCTTTCTTTTTCTCATTTGAGATACGGGATTTTTGAACGATGTAAAGAGTTGGTAGAAGCAGGATATGACGTCAGGCAACCAGACAAGGAAAACGTGTCACTTCTTCATTGGGCTGCTATTAACAACAGGCTGGATCTTGTAAAGTAAGATGGGTATATGTGTGTTAGTTGCACTTCTGTAATTCTGGACCTCTCCTTGGAGTACCGGTATTGAAGCATCTGTAATCTTTTGTTTTTAACCAACACCCCAGATCTGCCCGTGCATCAGTTATAGAGTGCAAGACGCCTTTAGAGATCATTCAATCCAGGAGCCTCACTGGTCCAGAAAGAAAAATTAGAGAAAGCTAGGGGCCCCGTGGTAAAGATACAGGTTAGGACATGAAAACGAGCACATTTTGAAAAGGGAAAGCATAATGTAACAGACTTTCTCAGGGTAGAAGAAAATTTCATGTAGTTTAGAAGAAACACTAAACATTTGACATTCTAATGCCAAGGGGAATAGATAAGTAGGGAATGAAACCTTTTTAAAACATTAAATATTTAATACAGTTTTAGGTGGGCAAGTATCATATCAGATTATATAAAATACTTCCCCTTTGTTAAAGCCTTACCGCCTGCTAATTTTTTGTTTTATACTTTAACATGTGAAATGTGTATGTAAGTGTATATATATTTTGTATTATAAAATTTTGTATATAAATCCTTAAAAAAGGAAAATGTACTAAGTTTCGCAATATTCTAGCACACGTTATACTCACAGGCAAACTCCAGGTATATTGTGTAGCTGATATGCGTGAAGCGTAACTGTGAGGGAATCAGATTAACCCCTCGAAACACAGAAAATCACAACATTATAGGTCCACCTTAGGGAGTGAATCGTATCTGTACTCCCAATATTTACAATTTCTAACTTAATGAAAGGATTTTAAGTTAGCTTTTTATCACTTTTGGACTGTTTCCACTTGGTAATTGTAATTGAACTGTTTTAGGTAACATAAGTTCACATTTTTCCTCTGAGTTAAATAGAATATCAGACCCTAAATCCTTTGAATGTAAGTTACGTCGAGATTGTTATGGTGGAATAGGTAGAGAGTAGTTATGTGTTTGGTATGAAAGTTATAATGGAATGCTAATTACAGCAGGAATAATTACTTAAAAGCTAAGAATGTTTCATCAGGGAATTGTCTGGTACTGCTGTATAAATTTTGGAGACTTATAGATCTAGATCCTTTATGGAAGTGATGATTATAATTTCTGTTTCCTAACACACCTGTTACTAAGAAAAAAATAATATTTTTATCTCAATATGAATTTTAAGTTTCAAATCTCATCTTCATTTGTGTCTATTTTAATAGGTTTTATATTTCAAAAGGAGCTGTCATAGATCAGTTGGGTGGAGATTTAAATTCAACTCCCCTTCACTGGGCCATTCGGTAAGATTTCTTTAAGTGCTGAAATTAAATAATCCTATGTGTTTGGGGGCCATATTATAAACCACAGTTACAGGCAATTTGAAGGGCTTTCTTTTCTGTTTTATCCCCCTTTGTTAAAAAAGGAATTAGTTTTAAAGAGTTTCCAGGAAGGATGTTTTTCATGTTTAATTCAGTACTCTGTTATTAGTATCAATTTCAAATATGAGTATTGCACATTTTTTATAAATAGAATAAGCAACTTTTATATTTGACCATGTGAATAAATCAATTATTGAGTGAGTGGTAAACTCAGATGGTTCAGTCTTATGACAGATGCCCATTTGGTAACTTACACACTTATCCCTTCATTTTGGCATGTGTCTTCTACTATAAGTTTTTTTAAAATTTAAATGTTCGCTGTATCATTCAGTCATCTCCTGTAGTTGTAATTATATTTTAGAGAGATAGATTTCCTCTCAAAAGTTTTAAGCCTCAAGCATGTATCTGTGTCTTCTAGGGTTAGCGAACTCTTTTGAAAGTTGATAGAGGATTAAGAAGAAATTTTGAGCAGACTGACTTCTTAGAACATTTATATTTCTTAGTCTCTATCCTCTTTTCTCTTACGTGTATTGACCTTGTGAAGCTAAAGCAGTAAATGTGGATATTTAACAGCTTCTTCAGTTATTTTAATTCTGCTCTCTGGTGGTGAGGTTAACATGAACCTGAAACTGAAAGGTGTAATTATTTGTGTAGATGAGGAGTTCAATCTTTTCTCTGTAGACAAGAGTTTTGAAGAATCTAGGGTTAGCTCCTCACCTTTCAGCTGTGAAGTACAGCGTAGTACCCAAAAATGAACTGTATTCAAGTGAGAGAACACATGGGTTCTTAAGCTGATCACAGTGTACCCGCAGTCTATGAATATTATACTTACCTGTATCTGACTAATTAATATTTTTGTTTTGCAAATCACAACCGTGAAGTCTAAGGTGTTTTAAAATTTTTATTGTTAGCATTAGTCATATAAAATTACTGTTTACACGTGGTAGCACCATAAGGTTTATATTATATTGAGGTCACCCTCAAGAAAGACCATCCATATAGTTCTAAGTTGGGAGCACCCCAGTGAAAGACATTTGTACAATCTCCAGTGTTTTAAAAATCTTAACTGTTACAGAATGTTCATTGTATCTAACCAAAATCTCTCATGTCTTAGGGAATGTCAGTTTTCCTCAGAATTTCTTTCGTTTTCCTCTCTGCATTCTGTTTCTACAGAACACAGCATGATTTTGATCTTGTGTTCGCAGACAGGGACATTTACCTATGGTCATATTGTTGCTCCAGCATGGTGCGGACCCCGCTCTCATCGATGGTGAGGGATTCAGCAGCATTCACCTGGCAGTGTTGTTTCAGCACATGCCTATCATAGCGTATCTCATCTCAAAGGGACAGGTATGTTTTGAAATGTTTCTTCTACTCCATATAAGCTGACGAGATTGTGAAGATTAGTAGTTGTATTCTGCCCTCCTTTTTAAAGTGGAAATTAATGGATATCCAGATACTCGAACATTAGCCTCAGTGAGCTGACTGTTAAATACTGCGGTTTCAGCTTCGATGGCGGGGAAGGGGTGGGATGTCTAGCTCAGCAACATATCAGAGATGTTTCTACAATTTGAATGTCTGTAGTAGTTTTCCTTTTGAGCCTAGTAACTTGCAGAATTTTTTTTCTTATTTTTAATATTTTTTGTAAAAACATAACAGGAGATAAAAGAATAGAAGGAAAAAAATGGAAACAAAGCTTTTGTAACTAAGGAGAGAGGAGGGATTGAAGGGCGGGGAGGGGAATGGGAAAAAAAAGCAGCAACAAGGTATATCATGTGCAGGTACAAATCCCCTACAATGAATGTTATCACTAGGTATATCTGAAATGTACCACTAAAATAAAATTTTAAAAAATTAAAAACGAAAAACCATGACTTTAAAGCCTATATTGTTTCCTCTGGTTGAAAGTAGAGATGGTTAATGCTCACTAAATTAACCCCTTCATTTGCTTTCATTATTTGAGGTCAGATGGGGGTCAGTTTGAATGTATGTTTCTTATTGTTCTCCAACTCATTCCGTGGAACGTGCCTTGAGAGGCAGAGGGTACATTACAGGTTATTGGCAGTGGGAGTTTCACCGTCAGCCATTCTCGCCTAGAATGTGCTTTCTGGTGACAGAGGAGTTTCTGGATTAGCAGTTTTGCCTCAAACAGTCGTGGAAACAGGCTTGTCCAAATGCTGTTGGAAAGATTGTGCTCCCTTTAGAGAAGCACTTTCAGATTTAGCCCACTGAAGTAGAATACTTGTAACCTCCTGGGCTTCGGAGGCGGAGTCCTTTCTGCTTCTCCTTGGGCTCTTCCCCAAGTCCTCTTCCTCCAAGGCCCTTAAGACTCTTCAGTCACTGCAGCCTTTTCCTTTGCCTTGATGGGGACCAGTAACCCCTGAAATCTGGACCTGCTTTGTAAAAGGAGCATATCTTTGTGGCGATAGGATCCTCTTTTTTGTCTTTATTCCAGAAAATAGAATTTTTCATGTTCTACTATTTGAAACTTAATATACTATGTCCAAAAATGTAAATGGCCTTAGAAGATAGGACCTTCACTATTACTTGAAGTGTTTAGGTAGAGACTGGATGACTCTGCATAAAGAAATGACAGCATGGATTAGTGTGTTAATTAGGGTACAAGCCAGATGGTTTTGAAGGGCTCTACTTTTCCTTATATGATGGTAGCTATTAACATTTTGCTTTCTGCCCTAACTGTCCTTTGTTCAAATTGTATATTGCTTTGTATCATATATTCAAGTTTTCCTTTAGAGATATTTTGTAGACCTCCCTAGATTTTTGCCCTATGAAAACAAAGCAGAACATTTTTTACTTAGGTGATATTTGAACCCTTCTGTATAAGTAATGGTAAGATTGACTATATTTAAAATGTATTTCCATTAAGAAAGAGACTCTTGATTTTGTTGTGTTGCTGACAGTTGTGTTGCTTGATTCTTTCTGAATAGAGTGTGAATATGACAGATGTAAATGGGCAGACACCTCTCATGTTATCTGCTTACAAAGTAATTGGGTAAGTTTGATTGAATTGCCTTAATCTGATTCTTGGTTCCTAATACTAATAAGAAAAAAATTTTTTCCTTCCAGAACAGGGAGAGATGCCTTAGCGAATACTTGTTAAAATGACTGGTATTTCTCCTTTTGCATTTTAAAAAGGGGGCTACAAGCTTAAATGTCCTCATAATTTGAAATCTAGATGGTAAATATGTTTTCCAAAAACAGTAACATTTTAGATTCTCTGACATTATTGTTGACTGCTCTGAAGATACTAATTGCAACTGATCAATGAAAAGTTCACATGTTTGTATCAGACATGTGTTTTAAGTTTTTCTGCATAATGTACAAGCATATGTACCTAATGACAATCATGTAGTCCAGTTTCTGGTATTCATTTATGCAAATGCAGGCTGCAGTTTTCCCTTTGTCATTTTATTTCTGCCTTTGTGCTGAATAGTTGGTCCTACTGTTCCATATGACTTCTTCTAGGAACAGAGTTCATTCTAAGGCTGCTTCCTTTTTTCATAGAGGGCTGATGCTAGGGGTAGAATTTCATTAGGAATCATTTTGTCATTGGTGCTCTGAAGTCCGGTATACTGTATTCTCTAAAGTTCTTGATAAAGTAGAATTCTGTTTTTAGTGAAAGAATCTTTTGAGTAGTCTTGAAAGAAGGAATGGTGTGGGTGGGAAAGTGAACATATTTTATTAAATTCTGTCTGGTAGTCCATACTTTCTAATATCTACGGGTGTTTTAGGATGCTACAAGTTGTTTCTCGCACAAAATTATTAAAAATAGAACTTTAGGCATTATGTATAAGGTGACTATGAATCATGAATGAATTTCATGTTTAGGCTTGAGTCATATCCTGAAAATATCTTATTAGGTATGTGCTGATGTTCCAAAAAAGAAAATCCAAAATCTGAAACATTTCTGGTCCCAAGTGTTTTGAATAAAGGCTCCTCAACCTGTATTTGCACCTGCTTTATTTAATAATCAATTGAAGGGAGAGTGTACCATTAGCTTTTGGATTATCTGCTCAAAATAACATTATACATTTAGTTGTTATTGCATAAATAGTATAATGTTTAATATAAGCCAAAGTTAAATCCACAATTTTAAAAAATGTTTACCAAGAGCAGTAACCTGAAAGTAAGTTTTCTCTTTGTTTTCTGTATTAATGTTTGAATTATGCGTGTAGAAGACTTCCATTTAATAGGTTATTTTTCCCTTAATCTCTCCTGTTAGTTCCTAGAGTAGAATTCTTCGCAAATAAGTCCCTCAGTTGTTTGGGATGCTTGCCAATTGGTTAATTGATTCTTTTTTTTTTTTTTTAAAGATACATTATTTGTGTTTACTCCCCAAATCTTCATCCCTGTTAATGCCTCTTGGTGCTTTTTCATTTTGAGACAGGCCAGAACCTACTGGATTTCTTTTAAAGTTTAACCCTTCTCTCAACGTTGTTGACAAAATACACCGAAACACTCCACTCCACTGGGCAGTCGCATCAGGAAATGTCAGTGCAGTCGACAAACTTTTGGAAGCTGGTTCCAGCCTGGATATCCGAAATGCTAAGGTAGGGCCGGGTATTTATCTCTGTTAGTTTCTTCTATCTTCGGTTAGAGAATTGTAGCTTAACATAAAGTCAAGTCGAGTTACGTGGTGTAGGAGACATGCTCAGTGGTAAACACTTGCCTAGGTGTGTCAGTTTGTTTTGATTTAACACAAGATGAATGTAAACAGTAATCACTAGCTCCATTCGAGTAAATGGGTTGAGTTTATGATCCTGGAGAAAAATGTCTGACACCCAAAATGTATCAAAAGTATAACTGAACTTTTTCTTTAAGGGAGAAACGCCTCTTGATACGGCTCTCCGCAACAAAAATCAGCTCATTATTCACATGCTAAAAACAGAAGCCAAGATGAGAGCCAACCAGAAGTTCAGACTTTGGAGGTGGCTGCAGAAATGCGAGGTATTTTCATATCGGGCCTAGTCTATGGGATACAGAATTTTTGGTTCATTTGTCTTGACTTTTAGGGGGAACCAGAGAGTTGGTTTTGTGGTACTGGTGATTATATCTGGTGATTATATTTTTCTTATGTCCCTCAAAATCCAGATTTGGAAATTTAGCACTTCATCGTATATTTAGCACCGTTTTTACCTAGATGATGGCTGTAAAACTGTGTTACCATGTGAATATTGTAATGTATTTCCACATTTATTTAATGACTGTATTGAAATGCAAATGATTTTGATTGTTAGAAAAATGAAAAGCACATTGTGGAAAGACATTTTATCGCAGCCTTTCTTTCTTCCTTCTCTTTTTTTTGAGACAGGATCTCGCCACGTAGTTGAGGCTGGTCTTGAACTCACTGTGTGGCCCAGGCTGGCCTCGAGCTTGAGGCAGTCCTCCTGCCTCAGCTTCCCAAATGCTGAGATTACAGGTGTGTGCCACTATGCCTGGCTAAAAGCCTTCCTTAAAGAAGTTTTTCCTTATTAAATTTTTTTTCTCAGAAGGAAAATAATAACATTCAAAATCTTAGAATCACAGGGAGTTAGATTTTTTTAAATGATGATACTGAAACCTTAGACTTATTATGTCACTTCGTAAAATAAAACATCTGGAATTTTGAGAGGTGAAATCCAAATTTTATTCATGTTTCAAACTTAGCAATTTCTCTGAAGAATGTTCTTCTAAATTTTAAAGTGAACTGAATAATAGAAAAATTTAGGAAGTTCAGCTTGTTCTCATGAATGACTAAGAAAATTTAAGTTACAGTAGTGGATGTAATTCAGATTGTCTGGATTGATTCTGTTTCTGTTGTTTTTGAATATAGCATCTTGTCTAACAAAAATTAGCAATTATATTTTAAAAATGACTCTAAATTAACAGTTAGTAGTTTTCTAAGGAGAGGATCATTATGAATGCTGGATCTATTTTATATTTAGGCATATGAAAGAGGAGAGAGAGAAGACTGCTCCTCAGTTTCCTTTGCCACCTTCTCTACTTTTAACCCCCCTCTTATTGGTAGGATGTTCCCAGATTTTTTCCTTGATCTTCTGTTCATTCCCTAAGTGCCATCTGTAGATTGACAATTCCTGAATTTTTCTCTGTCATCCAGACCTTTCCAGACTCATAAATACAGTTACCAACTTGACTCAGTCCAGTTCAGGGTCCAGGAAACGTCTCTCACGCATCTCCTGGTTTCTTCCCCCTCCTGCCTAAGCCTTCCTCTTCTCAGGAGGTAGCAAGTCTAGCTTTCCAATCATCTTTGGCTTTTCTCCGTCATACTACATTTCAAATCCACTAGAAAGACATACATGTAGCCCAGTTCTGCCCTTGGTTTATATCCTGACCTTTCTTACCACTCCAGCTGTGTTAGTCCAGCAGACGAATCTTTGAAAATGTAAGTTGGCTATTATCACTCATCTGCTCAAATTGCTATGATGTCTCCCCATTTTTCCCAGAGTAAAAGCAAAGTCCTTACAGTGGCCTTCGAGACTATGTGTGTTTCACTTTTTATGTACTGTAGTATCAAATTCACTTAATACATTTATCTTCCAGCAGGCACGGTGATGCATGCATGTAATCCTAGCACTCAGGAGGCTGAGGCAGGAGGATTGCCATGAGTTCGAGGCCAGCCTGGGCTACATAGTGAGTTCAAGGCCAGCCTGAACTACATAGCAAGACCCCGTCTCAACCAAACCAAAAAAAAAAAAAAGAGTTTAAGCTCAATGAGAGAAAAAGTTTAAATTCCTCAGTGTGCCCCGAGCACCTAGCACAGTGCCTTCCATCAAATATTTGTTGAATGAATGAGTAGTGTGACTCATTTTGAAGAGTGTTACAGCTGGGATTTAGGATTTTGAGATCCTTTTTAAATTCTTATTTCAGTTCTGAGATTACATTGTTTGTGGAATCTGAGTTTACTTTTTTTCTAAAAAGCTGAGCTTGGTTATTTTGTGTCACTAAACAAATAAGAATTGATAGCATTTGAAAATTTCCATCCACAGATATGGCTTAGAGAAATAAAAATGGAAGAATTTAGGGCATAATACATTGTTTTCCTCTTTGCTGTTGTAAAAGTGCTGCTTTCAAGGCCTCCTGTCTTAGGGTTAAGGGACTGCATTACACAAATGTGGAGCCCGCTTTCCACACAGACAGACTGTTGGTTCAGAGAACTTTCATTCTTTTGACTTCACTGAAAGAAATGTGAATTATTAGAATCCTGAGGACATATTTCAGTCTTTGACTTCCATGGGGACATTTGGCAACAAAAGCCACTCCCTGCTTGAAACTCTTCTGGCTTCTCTAAAACCTGACTTTCTCTAGGTTCTCATCCTGCCTTTCTTTCTGTGTTCCTTTGGAGATCCAGCTTTGTTCCTAACCTTGAAAGTTTGTATTGGGCAAGATTCTGCCCTTTCTACTGCACACAACTGTGGGATGCTATTCACTCATTTCACCACCAGTGTTCTGGTAAAGCTCGTCTTTGTAGTCTTGCTTTTTTAACTGCCTCCTGGATATCTTGAGGGATGTAAACATCTGCATGCCCAAACCAGGCTCACAGGTTTTTGCAGAACTTTTCCTTCCAACTTTCTGTACTGGGAGTGGCGCCACCTGTACACAGGTTGGAGCTGTCATGTTTCCTGTGCAGCCCCTTTAGCTTGCTTTATGCTTTCTGGTATAGAATGTTGTTCGAGAGAAATTATTTTTTAAAATTTTAGTTTTTATTAACTTTATAAAAGAAGACCACAATTTCTTAGAGGAAAGAAAAGCAAAATGCAGTATGTTTAAGCAACGTTTTATGAAATGTACAGGTTCGAAAAGAATGTTTTCAAGATATATGACTTGCTCAGATTTCACCTGTATCAATCTGCAATTTTGAAGAAAAACTGTTACTTGTCCTGTTGTATTGATTGTTATTATGTACTAAGGAAACAGTTCTTGAACGCAAGTGATTATCATTATATAGTTGAAAACTATAAAGTTCTAAAATTCCAAATCTCTGAATAGCTTTTCCTGCTGCTGATACTCACTGTGATTACCATGTGGGCTGTTGGATACATACTGGACTTCAACTCAGATTCTTGGCTTTTAAAAGGATGTCTTCTAGTAACATTATTTTTTCTGACATCTTTGTTTCCAAGGTGTGTATATTAACTTCACAAGGTGGGTTATTGCATTTCTGATGCAGTCATTTACTTCTGTTGTTGATTAGCTGGAATCATAGATTCTTATTGGGCTATAAATATTAACCACATAACAACATCCACGGGGTGGGGGGGAGGCTTTGTTAGCATATTTTTTGATTGAAAGTAAATTGCTCAACCCAGTAATTTGTTTGAATTGACAAGTGGTGGAAAATCAATATCCTGGGTCACTGAATTGTTAGTTTTGTCGAATAATGAGATTTTCGCAAACATTTTATGTCTTGAAGCATTTTTGCCCAGTTTTCAAAAATTTTTTGTTTTTTAAGATCTAAATTCATTTTAAACTAGTTATTTTTGCTTTCATTGATTTCTTTTCCCCCAGTACTGGAGGTGGAACCTAGGGTCTTCAAACCAAGTACATCCCTGTCCTTTTTTATTTTTTATTTTGAGACAGGGTTCACTCTGTTGCCCAGGCTGGGCTTGAACTTGTGATCCTTCTACCTCATCTTCCCAGAGTACTGAGATTACAGGTGTGAACCTCTGAGTCTTGCTCCTCTCAATGATTTTTAATTGAAATGACATAATTAAACTGGGAGAGGCCGTGAAATAGTAATTATGGCATGGCCCTATTGTTAGGAAAATACTTACCATGATTATATGTAGTTAATGGTTAGGAACCAGATTCCCTGGATTTTAACATGGTGGCAGTCTGATCTTGACCAAGCTGCTTTCCCTGTCTGCCTCAGTTTCTTCATCTATAAAACAAGAGTAGTTATTGTGATAATTCTTGCCTTATGCTTGATACATACACATGCTTAGGACAGTGGCTGACTGTAATCAGTAACCCTGTTACACCCCAGGTGATTCTCCTTCTCCTTCCCTATGTCAGTGAAATGGCATCCAGTTAGCTCCTCCCGTGAATCAGGGTGTCACCTTTGATTCTTCTCTCTCCTCTCTTCCCCCTCCTAGCCCGTTACAAGTACTTGCTGCACTGCCTCAGTTGAACCGGCCTCTCTCCATCTCCTCGACAGCCAACCCCCTCGGAGCCTCTTACATCTCTCCTAACTTCACTCCCACAGTTTACTCCCCACTCCCCGCAGTCAAGGCAAATGAGTCTGTGTCTTCTCCCTTCTCCCTGCTTAGCCCCGTCCCTGTCTGTCTCCCTGGCCTTGTACTCAGAGTAAAACCCGGACTCCTTGCCTGTGAGGTGTTTTGTGATTCATCTCCTCCTTGCTGACTCCATCCCTTCTCCCTCATCCCCACACTGCAGTCGCCTGCCTTCTGTTCCCGGGACACATCAGGCTCACTCCTACATGGTGCCTGGCTCTGCCAGTGTCCTTGTCTGCAGTGTCCTGACGTTGTGTCTTTGCAGAGCTGGAGACACTGCTGGGGCCTCAGTTCAAACCTCGCTGCCCTGGGAGGCTATCCTGATTGACTCTGCTGCATCGCCGCTTTATTGTCTTCACGGCACTTATTCCCCTGCAGTGTGAGGCCCAGAAAAGCAAGAGATTTGTCTCTGCTGTGGAACTCTTTCATTCACTGAATGGGGAAAAAAAAAACCAAACAAAAAACAACAAAAAAACTGTAATGAGAAAAGCCATAACAAGAATCTGAAAGGAAATACAGTGTTGCTCCCTGGAGGGTGTGATTATGAGTATTCCTAAATCCTCCTTTTGCCTGCCAGCCTTTTCTGGAATACGCATGTAGCACTTTTGTCATAAAGGAAAACAAAATATTAGAGGAATCTGATTATTTTGTTACCTAAGACCAGGATAGTTGATTGAAATTGAATTCATATTTAAATGTAAAGTAAAGTGAAAGCTCATGTTTCTGAAAAATAGCAATATATCTAAAATTGTCTGTTATTCAGAAAACTTGCAACTAAAAATACTCATTTTGAGGCAAGCACACATGTCCATGATCCTAGCAGTTGGGAGCCTGAGGCAGGAGGGTTCCAAGGTCAAGGCAGCCTGGTCTCCATAGCAAGGTTAAGGCCAGCATGGAACATAGTGAGCCCCTCTCTGTCTCAAAACAACAATAAAAATCATGTCTCACTAATTGAATTGACTTGGTTTCCAAATAAATTTTCAGCCAAATCACCAGAAATTGGTTTTTTTTTCAGAGAGAAAGCAAAGGTTGGCAATACCTACCCAAGTAGGGTACGAGCACTTGAGATTTTGTTGGGTTATTATATTTCAAACCCAAACTATCAAAAAGAATTATATGAAGAGTTTTGATTTTGGTTTTGAAGATGGTGAGGTACAGGCTTCTTATGGTATGTTGACATGGACACAATTCAAATGGGAGTCAAATGCATTTGTCAGTCTTATCCACACTGCCTGATTTCCCTCACACTCCTCTGTAGAGTCCCAGTTTCATGGAGGTAAGCAGCTGCCGGCTTGGGGCAGTTGCTTATTGATCTAGCCTGCTCTATTTTTATTTTTATTTTTATTTTTTGGTGCTGGGATTGAACTCAGAACCTTGCGCTTGCAAGGCAAGCACTCTAACCACTGAGCTAAATCCCCAGCCCTGATCTAGTCTGCTCCACACATGAGTTAGCCTGTCAGATGTCGTCATGGTAGAAACAGCAGACGCTTACGAATTAGGTAATTCACTGCACTACCTGATAAGGCTGAATGCGGTTTTTGCCACAGAATCCCAGGCTGAACAGTATCCTGGAGTGGGCTCCATTTGGCCTGTTCTGGCAGCATATCAAGTACCTGAGGTTAGACACTAGTTCTTCTTAAATGGGATTCTGTGCTCATTATGGTTGTGTTCTTGATGGCTTTTTACAAACCCTTCATACCCACCAACAAGCATCCTGTTTTCTGGTGTAAATTTTAAGATATATACAGTTAAATTATTCATGCATAAGATGACTATATTGAGTATTTGGTGTGAAAGATTTTTTTATGTTGAAATTACAGTATTAAAATATTTTGAGTTGCTTGTGACCCGAGCAAGGTTGTTAGTGTCGTGAAAACTAGTGTCACTTTTAGTCTTTGTATCTCATAATGATTCTTCTGGATTGATTGCTGGATAAAAGAGTTTATGGTTATATGCATTTATATGTTTCATAAATGTACAACTAGTCTCTGGGTACAAGCTTGTATACATGTGAAGGTGAATCCCCAAGTATTTAAATTTTTGTATTTCAGAATATTTAAAAATATAACGTGCAAAAAAGAGCTACAGCATGGTCTGTCTCAGTGGAAATACAAAAGATTCATTGAAAATATATATTAACTTACTGTGAATGAAACAACAAAAGTTCCAAGAGCTAGAACATATACTTCTTGAGTGCCATTGTATTTCTGTTTTCTTAGGTGGAAAATGTGGTAATAATGCTGCATAACTCATTACTGCATGACAAATGATGTAAGGGGTACTCTGGAAGAGAGAGCTATTGCCACAGTTATTAATTATTATTATTATTACAATCATTGTTATTTAGGGGAACTTTGAACTAAAATTAATATGAGTCATACTAATACCTTATCTCACTAATACCTTGTGCTTGTTGTTTTACTTTTAGATTCTTGGTCGGATATAAGAACCTTGTGTACTTACCCACCGTCTTTCTACTAAGTTCCATTTTTTGGATATTTACGACTTGGTTCACCTTATTTTTTCCTGATATCCTTTAAACTTGAACTTAGGTGCGTATCTTATTTTACCTTTGAAAAATACCTTTGGAAAAAACTGCCATTTGGTGTTTAGATAATGGAAAGGATTCATGGAATGCAACTTTGTATTCATTTAGTGACTCCAAGTTGAATGTATGATGCTGAAAATCCATTTGATTTGGGAAGTAATGTCAGCATACTATGGAAACTGGTATCTAATTTAGTACTAATAGTAAAATGAATCATTATTTTGCTTGGACCCATAATAACACGCTGGACTTTCTTGAGACTTCTTCAGTGTCGCATGGTTCCTTGCACTAGGGCAGCAGTTACAGGTGACAGCGATCTAGTTGCCGGGCTGGCTGCAGGGACGGGTGTTTGGGAAAGTGCTTCCTTCTGAACGGTAAGCGGCAGTACTAGCTGTTCCCTGAGGCGGAGATTCTCAGTCCGTGGCAAAGATGAGTGTGTGTGAAACAAAGTGTCAGAAATCAGTACTCCCAGCGTGTTCTTTTCCTTATTTTATCCTGTTTCCTTTTTTTAAAAAAAAATTCTCGTCGTGGCTCACTTTCATGACCTAATGAGTGGCAGCCGATGGTCTAAAAAAAGAGAAACACAAGCCCCTCGTGTCTGAGGAACAGGTTCATCACTTGAGGATCAGGGACCACGTCTTAGGTTCCCCTCAAGGCTGTGTGTTCTTCTGAAGGTTGCCCAAGTCCAGTTGCCTAGAAGTGAAGAAGGTGGTTACTTCTTGGGTTACAGCAATTTATAACTTCAATTAGGAGAGACCCAGTCTCAGTCTTCCCACCTCTTCCCAGACTCCTCTCTTGCCTTCCAAGGGCCCTGCCTGGGAAGTCATTATGTGTAACCTCACTTTGCTTGCAAGAGAGGGAAAGAAGGAGTATGGTAGGTTGAAAAGCGCCTTTTGGCATATTCCTTTAACTTTTGTGTTATTTCTCTTTCTGGTGGTGACGTTTCCAGAAAGAAAGAATGGTGTCTGTTGAAGAGATGAATAAACTCACAGAATATTTTTCCATAGGAATAAATGTGACATGAGATAAGCATGAGTTTTCCGAAGGCATAATATGTCTATATCCATTATGGTATATTTTTGCTATAATGTTGCTTTTTATTTCTGAGTGTTATCTGCAATATTTTTCAGATTCCTGTAATCTAAATGAACAGTACTGTGTACCAGGGAGGTCATTAGGCTCTTTGCAAAAGAGTTTATTACCGCTAACCTTTGTCTCATGATTACTGATTTGGTGGGGGGGATGGCACTTTTATAAACACTAGACTTCTCAACACTTAGTGAAGGCTTGAATGATGTTAGACATAAAATTAATGTATAAGGAACCAGGAGTGCATCTAGTAACAGTGAAGTTTAACACTGTAGAAGACCCGAAGCTCACACTAAGTTCCAGGGTAATGGACATGATATTGAAGGGATGACTGGTATTTTTGCTTACTAAACGTGGTAGTCACCCTTTCAACACTGAGACTCACAATTCCTGACATCCATAATTTAAAGAGGAGAGGTTTAGTCTGGCTCACATTTTTAGTCCATAGTCGGCTGGTTCCAACATAGGAAGGCAGAGGAACTCTGTTTACTTCATGGTGGCCAGGAAGCAGAGAGCAAAGGGGGGAAGCATGACCTGCCTCTTCCCACCAAACCCCACCTCCTAACATCACATTTAGCTGTAGGACCCTCATGATTCAGTCACCTTTCAGCAGCCCCACCTCTGAGTATGTGAAGCTTTGGGAGTACATCTGGATATAAACTAACACCAAGCCATGTGGCAGTGGAGTGAACAGTTTTTAAAATCGCATTTTTGGTGAAGTTTTAAAATTTAAACAACTTAAATTATTGAAGTTTCACACAAAAATTGAGATTGTCTTTATGTTGTATTAGTTCTGTTTTGGAGAATTAAAATTAAGAAAAATGTAACTCCACTGTGGTCTGAAAACTGCAATTATAAAAGTTAACGTTCAGTTGAATGTAACTAGGAGGTACTCAGTCTTTGCAAAGGTGCTGTTCTGTCCTAGAACTAATTTCCATAGCTGCACAGCATCCGATGGTGTTGGAATGGACGAGAACATTGTGCTCACTTGAAGGGCCTAATGCTGTTTGATCTAGGCTGCTGCAGGGGGTGTGTGAGTCAGTAGGTGGCATCCTTCACCATCAGATCGGTGTTGCTCAAACTGAATGATAAAAGCTGTTGGAACTGCCCATGGTGAACCGCGGAGGTGCTGCCCTAGCCTAGATATTGACCGTCCCAACTGGTCTTTCCTCCGACTGCCAAGTCAGGACCGAGTGGGGGCTTGCGATCCACAGCCTCTGATCTGTCACGGCAGGACAGAGTCTGGGTCACCTGGAAAGCATATGGTCTTTGGAATAACAGAATAACTGTGCACTTTGGCTTTTTTTCACTAGTTATGTACCATTGTGCAAGTTACTTCATTTCACTGAGTTGTTTTTCTGTAAATCAGAGATAACAGTACCAAGCTCATGGAGTGGCTGCAAGGATTACTGTGCTGCGATGTCTCTAAAAGGCTGGTGCCAATTGCCATTACATAATTGGCAGTGCATAATTAATATTTTATTATTAATTACTGCTATGAATAAAATCTGTGGAAGGTTACAGGTTGAAGCTAATTTTAAGGACAGCTCTAGGTTGGTTCCTCAGGTGATGAGTTTCTTTCGGTCCCTTTTACGTATTCAACAAACAATGTATCTGGCTTTTATAAGGAGGATTGAATGAAACAGTAGGATCTCATGATGAATTTGAAGGTATTACTAAAACTCAAAGAAAAGATGAATCACCGAATGTTGCATGTATGATACAAGCTACAACTAACTGAGTTAAGTTTAAGAGTCAAGTCCTATCTATACTTGATTTTGGAGGATCCGCAGAACAAGTGTGTTATGTGGAGGCACAAGATAGCTTTAAGTCGAGTGTAAAAAAATGAAACGCTTTGACTGAATGCCTGCGTGGCCTGTGACTCAGCTGTCAAGGAAACCAGGGAGTTCTCAAGTAGTTTTACAAGAAGAGGGGGGTCCAAGCAAAGGACAACAGCAACCTCAGTGTCCTCTGTGCTGGCCAGTGAACATCATCTCAGTGTCCTCTGCACTGACCAGTGCGCATCATCTCAGTGTCCTCTGCGCTGGCCAGTGCGCATCATCTCGGTGTCCTCTGCTCTGGCCAGTGCGCATCATCTCGGTGTCCTCTGTGCTGGCCAGTGCCTGCTGTCTTCTGAATTCTGTTCTTTTAGAGATAATGATGAATGAGAACATGCACAGAGGAGCATGACCAGTAGAGTGCTGTGTGGAGCAGTGTTGCCCTTATTCCTAGCAATCCGGTCACTGCCTTCCAGTTTCAAGTGTTTGGAGAGCTGTCATTTGGAAGCCAGTGCACTTACGGAATGGGCGTGCAATAAAAAATTTTTTGAACCAATGAGTAAAGCTTTATGTAGGGTAAACCCAAAGACAGTTGTAGTGTACGTCTAGAGGATCCAATGAATGGAAACCATTGGTCAGAGTTCTAGAAGGGCAAATTTTAGCTCCATAGTGAGAGACCTTCTTAACTGCAAAAGTGTTACTGGTTTACAACAGACTGACGCATCTGCACATAACTGTAGTGTAAGGTCTAAGTGCCATAGAAGTCATCCCAGATTCAGGGGAGAGAGAGGAGCCTCTCCGGAGAATCAGGAAAGACTGACCGGAGGAGGGAGAATGAGGCTAATTCTTTTTTTTTTTTTAATTTTTTTATTATTTTTTACCAAGAACATGTATTGGTACATTGCATACATAATGATCATAATCAACATGGTTATTTTGTACCTGTACATGATACATCTTGGTTTTCCCCCCTCTTCCCCCCTTCCCCTCCCCTCCCTTCCATTCACCCACCCCTCCCTATTTGCAATAAGTGTAACTACACT
>PVJO010009550.1:0-69052 GCA_004026905.1 Hystrix cristata
CCTGTGTGGGCCACCTGAGTCTCTTTTCATCACTGTCTCACTCCCTGCCTTAGTTAGAGAATGCAGGGACCCAAAGATCCAGAGAAGCAGATCTGTGCTTTCCAGAAGCTCAGAGAGCAGGGAAAGACACACTTCGCTATCTGCAATGAACCATGGTCCCCAGGGTATTTAGTCAACCTTCTGTCCCATACTCTTTTTGAACTGCGTGCCACAACAGAGGTTTGAGGATAAGTCAGGCCTGTTCCAACAGGCCTCAGGCCTCTCACAGTCCAGGAGGCCCAGAGATAGGAGAACCAACAGCCTGGTAGGGGTCAGGGTACTTCAGTGAGCATGAAGGGGTGAAGCTGAGTTCACCAGGTTTCCAGATGGGGGACAACGGCAACAAGGACAGAACACAGGAAATAACGTGGGGCATTTGGAGAGCTCTGAGTGTTTAACTTGTGGGAGGTGGTAGTGAGCCCAGAACACCATCTGAACCAGTTCAGCATTGCCCTCCCTCCCTTTGCTGGTGACCCTTTGAGGTCTCCACCTTGAATGCCACATTCAGTGGCTCTCAGGCTCATTTTGTCAGGCAAGAGCAATAACTGTGACTTTTCTCAGGATCCCTAGCAACTAGGGTTTGCTCATTTTCAGAGCTTCCTAACAGTAGAGTTAATGTTGAGGGTTTATCGATGCAAAGCATTGTTCCAGGCTAGTAAGCAGCAGAGCCAAGATTCAAGCTCAGGGAATCTGCTACCTGAGACTATAGTCACAACCCAAAATGGCCTTGTACAGGTGTTCAGCTTTGCACTACACATGGGTACCGGGAGGAGGCTTCGTTCACATTGTAAACATCGCACAAAAAAATGCACCAGTGGATGTGGAGTTTTGGGCATCCTAATCAGTCTTAGAGTGGGGACAGCACAGAGAGGACCCTTTCCACATTAACTCACAAGAGCACACATGTCCACACACGGTTTCACCCCCTTCCATTCAACGGTTGAGGAATTTTGACTCTTTTCACATTATTTCCATCTCCTAATTTGCCTTTGTTTTCCAGTTTTTGTTTTAAATTCACCACCAAAACACACACACACGCATGCATGAATGCACGCACACACAACACAGCTTCTAGAGCCCTAGCTCCACACATCAAGTGAGAACACCTTACTCATGGGGTCAGCCTTGGTCACTGTGAGGGAATCTAACCACCCTCCCCAACTGAGGTCCCACCAGGAGCTCATCATCAGAGCCAGTGCTGTTGACTACTGATGAGGGTGACAGCAGAGGATGCCCAAGGAATTAGTCGCAGCTCTGGCCCTTTCTACACTACAGTGGACACCTCAATTCTTGTCTATCTGGGATGCTGTCAATGCAGCGAAGTGCTTAATACGCCAACATCATGTGGCCGGGATTAGGCTAGGGATTTAACAGAGCATCAACATGCGTGCGGTGGGACCGCCTCTCTCCACCCGCATCCCCCAGACTTTTGAGTCTGCTCCACAGAAGCCAGGAGCTGAGAGGGTGTCAGTGGAAGGCCAGGAGTAACGTCCCCAGGCAGAGCAGCTGCCAGCCTGGACAATGCTGTCCTGCCTGGATGCATCCCCTTCCCAGTGCCCAGAGGGCTGTAGAGAGCCTCTGGCCTCCAGCTTCACGCATGTGTTGCTCATTTGGAAGAGACACAGGATGGAATTTCTACTTTCCTGGGATCATTTACTGAGTCAGACACCACTAGAAGCACAGAGTGTCCCCAAAATTCATAGGAGACCTGTATCCTTTCGTGGGCCATTGGCTCATTTATGTACAGGCTGAAGATACTTCGTTTGTTCTCAAAAGCCCTGCAGTGACAGCTAAGAGAGACTGCAAACTCTGTAGACACAAACAGCTTAGAAAATAGGTTAAACCTTGATTCGATGCATCCACAACACTGTCTTTTCCAGCCTCTCTCCCTAAAATCAAATTAGCAGTGTATGTAAATGAGTTGCAAGAATTCATTACATTAATTTATCTAATTTTGGAGGCAGACGTGAAAGAAACAGCACCTCATTCTCTAACACATAGGCCCTCAAAGGATATTGATTTCCAAGTTCCATTATCCCTGTACAAGGGCCTTTTTACGGCCCCAAAGCGAAGCCATTGTCAGTTTGCTCATGAATACAAATGCCCTGCTCAGGGGCCCTGAGATATCCTTCTCCAAGGTCATTTCCAGGGGTGACAGGCATGGTGGAGCACCCCAGAGTTCAGGCTCAGGAATCTATGGGCCATGCATGTAGCACTGCACCAGGCCATCGATCCCAACAAGATCAATAGCTGCAGACTACAAGAGGTCCCCATGGAGGCAGAGGCAGGACCCGTGTTATTTCAGGGGCCTTTCAGCATTTGTAGTAATAGGCTGTGGAATTAAGAGTTCATCGCCTTATTGAGCATCTCCTTGGTGAAGGCAGACTGTGACAGGCCTGTGCCTGCCACAGAGGGAGACCCAGCCAAGCAGTGAAGGACTTGTCATCTCCTGCCTCTCAGTGGGCCAGGGGGCGGCATCTACAGAATGATGCAATTCACCATGAAGACTCCCAGTCTACCCCAGTGCTGCTCTAGACCCAGCCATCTTAGCAGACTGGCTAAAGACAACTAAGGAGAGCTGTATCCAGGGGACTTCCAAGAGGCCCCTCTGCTCCCAACATCTCTTTGCAGGCTGCTAGAAGCTTGCCTGCACCAAGGGTTGCGGGCCTACAAGGCAGCACGGGAAGGGGTATGTGGAGCATGGCACACACGCTTGCCTGGACCCCTAGCATTCCCTTGGGGACCAGGACAAGCCACTTACCCTTACCATGACTCAGTTTCCTCAACTGTAAGATGGAAGGAGGGCACTAGTGAGGCTGATTTGAGGGCTGGTGATAGTGCAAGTAGGACATCAGGAATTCCTGTTTTTATTACGACAAAGCTCCAGGGCCATGCAACAGCATTTATGAAGCTATGGGAATCCCAGCCTTGGGGCAGCAGATTGAAACCAGGACTTTTGCACTGAGCTACATCTGGAGTCCTACGCCCCTTTTAAAAAACACCTTGAGACAGGGTGTCACTAAGTCACTGAGTTTCCCAGGCTGGGCTCAAACTTGTGATCCTCCTGTCTCAGCCTCCCAGAATGCAGGGATCATAGGTGTTCAAGAGAAGCACCGCAAGTGTCTGATAAAGGTCTCCAATGTGGTAGTGAACTAGACTACCTGTTGCTCTGTGAGCATTCACTTTGGCTCCCTCTCCCCACAGGACCTGACCCCTCTCTCCTCCACTCATTCTGGGCGTGACTTTATGACTCACGTTGGCTAATGGGATTTGGGCAGAAGGGATGGGGTTCTACCTCTGAATGGAAGCCTTAAAGGGCTGGGCCTGTTTCCATTCACCCCTTGGAAGCCTTGTTCTTCACTTCGAGGAAGGCATCCCCGAGCTAGCCACTGTCACTTCATACTGGACCCCAGAACACATCCAACCTACTGCTGGAAACAGCTGCCCAGCCAAGCACTGCTGACCACCTGCCCACCCACCTGGAAAATAAGTATGTGCTGTTGGAGGCCACTGAGTCTAGAGGCCACTGGGTTTGCCAGATATTGTAGCTCTACCTGAAGAGATAGGCCGGTGCCCTGGGTGACATCCTCAGCCTTAATTGCTGTGAACATTGTGCTTGGCTCTTATCCACTTTCCCAGTCTTTTCCTCCTCCAGATCCTCAGCCCAAAATGTTCTGCCTCTTCCTGCTTCCCCAGCTCCAACCCGCCCCTTAAACAGAGATGGAGTTGCAGCCTGAAGACTCAGCAAGGGGGTAGAACCCATTAGGGGGTGGAAGCCAGGCTGCACTGGGCTGAGCCCCTCTGTGTGCTCCTTCTTGAGCCCTGGGAGTGACAGGACCAGAATTTGAACCTGGAGCCCATAACAGAGCTCTTTTCACTATGTCATACAGTGTCTGAGGCACAGAGTTCTCTGGAAACAGATTTCACAGCAACTTAGAAACTTTGATTGGGAGAGAATGAGGCAGCTCCCTAATCCAATACACTTCAGGTAAGCCAGATGAAATGCCCAATTTTTATAGACCAAAACTGTGAAATACTGACCACTTCACAGGCTTACCAGATTCATGGCTGGTCGAACAACCAAACCTAATTCTACCATAACTCATATTTCACTCTGTGGCTCACGATAATTTCAAGAGGACTCTCAAATGCCCTCCGGAATGCCACAATAGCTGATGTGTAGGCCATGCTCCTGGGACCCCGTGGCAACCTCACTTCAAGGAAAATGGCACCTCTTTGAGCAGCGGCCAGACCACTCAGCAGAGCATGGAGGGATACCAGCCTTCTACTCTGCTGCAGATGAACCAAAAGGAAATAAGGTAAACACACACTCACACCGCAGTCTCTTTACCACCTCAGCTTCCTGTACTGTTCCACAATGTGCCCAAAATTCACGCCAAGGTTGAAATCAGACACACGTACAAACCATTGGTCCTAGATGTTGAGACCACCTCTTTGTCCTGTTTTAAGGACCAGGGTGTTGGTCAGTCTGCTCCAGTTCTGATAGGTTTTTAAAGACCATCCCCACACAAATGGTACCTGCTGCCTCCACCCTCCCAGAAGAAGAATTCTCTACTTCCGTCCCAGTTTGCCCCTCCCCCAAACTCCTTTTTCACCTGACATGTCCTTTTCAGAGAAGGAAGAGACAGAGGATGCAAACACCACTGGTGGATCGCCTGCCATGTGCCAAGTACTGAGTGGCCCTGGATGCACTGTTATTTCCATGAATTCTCACAAGACCACGGAATAACAGAGGTGCTGTGGATCTGTGCCTCCAAACTACCGTCGCCCTCAGAGGGAGGCTGAACTTACGATAACCCGATAGCTCCTCACAAATGCACTTCGCTTCGTTCCACCTGAGAGTGGCTTGCCATCCTGTCAGAAAGCAGGTAGGGCAGCAGAGCCAGACTACCAAGAGCAGTCTGTTCCTAAGGGGCATATTTGAAAAGTCCCATGGCCACAGGTCCCCTGTGGAGCAGCGACCTAAACGCCTTTCCTGCCCTCCCTCCCACACCAAGAGCACAGCATCCAAAATTAAATGCCAGAAATAGATCTGCTGTGACCAGAAAAGGCAAGAAGGGCCCCAGGCCTTCCGAAGCCCTGAGCGGCCTGGCTCACCCCATGGGACAGAAGAGTGGTGGCTCAGACTGAGGCAAAGGAGGACGCTAGCAGATGTTTAGCTAGGAAAAAGCATCTGTCCCCCACTTCTGGCCCATCGCTTATCCCAAGTCTTCAGACTTGCACTGCTTTGTGTCTCCTACCAGTTCTACCTGTACTGTCCCAGCTTCCAGCAGCTCGAGCAGATCAGAAAGTCACAACTGGCCGTGGGACTTTCAGACCATGCCCCTAGGAGCCCGCTGCTCTTGGCAGCTAAACTGGGCTGCTCACATTTTCTTTTCTTTCTCCAGAAGCCACGAACTTGAGCAGCACTGTGTATCCCCAAAGCCCGGTCACCCCGCGTCACCTCCAGGATCTGCCAACTCCAGGAAGCAGAGGTCAAGATGAGGTCTGGGAAACTTGAGTGACCAGGGAACCCCATCTCACCCTGTGGCGACACTGAAGGAACGGAAGGCAGGGAGACCGAGAACGTCCCAGGAGGCAAAAGGGAAACAGCTAGGTCTGTACTGTCCAGGCAAGGAGGAGCTGCCCTTGCACGCTAGAGCTGAGCAAGTTGTGTGTGTCAGGGATTCAGTTATGTGCTCTTTAATTTCCACTTAAAACTGGCATTATACAATAAAAAGATAAGTGCTAAACTCCATGGTGAAAATTTAAACTTTTGAAGTTTTTTATTCAGAATGTCATGAAACAGCAAATAATAACTGTCATGAGAGAGAATAAAAAAAAACTTCATACAGTATAAGTACCCGACTTACAAATATTTGAGCTGTAAACTTTCCTAAACATGAACAGACCTCGAATTACAACTATTCATAGATGCAAATAAATTGCAGAAGTAGCTCACATGTCTGCTGGATATTGTCACAGTTGTGCTGCTATGTGCCTACTTCAGTGTAATAATGTGCAGCAGTACAGTGCTCGTCAGAGCCAGGATGTCTGGAAGCAAGAGGAAAAGAAGTGATGATGTGGAGGAGACTGCTAGGAAGCACCAAACAATCACGACGGAAGCAAAAGTGAAAATACTCTATTTGGGTCAAAGGCGTAAAACTCACTTTGTCAGACTTAGGAACAAATCCGATTTACGAACGTTCTCTTGGAACGGAACTCGTTCATAAGTCATGGACTTACTGTACTTGGAAACTTTAGAGGTACTGGCCCATTAGAGGTACTTTTTCCTGCTTTTTCAACAAGAGACTCACCCTTTTCAATCTGCACCAAGCCTGAAAACTACATTGCCATCCCTGCCTGGCCAACTCCTATTCATCCTTCAAGGGTCTACTTAGACGTCACCTCCTCCAAGAGGCCCTCTCTCATCCTACAAAGGACTGGGTGACCCTTTTGCGTGCTCTCACACTCAAAAGCACTCTTCCCACCACTGCACTATAATTGTCCACCCAGGTGGCAGGCCATGAACTCCGAACAGAGTTGGCAGATTTACAAACCTTAGAGGCTTTGTGCCTGTCCGAGCACACAAAAGGCCCACCTTCCCTGTTCAATGAATGTTACGGTTTGTGCCTAGATGTCCCCCCAAAGCCTCATGCAGTCATGGGTGGAGCTTTTTCAGAGATGGCTGAGTCAAGAGTGTGTGATGTTGGAATTAAGGGTGTGTGATCACTAAATCAATCCACTGATTGGTTTGGCACCGCCCTAATCCTGGCAGCCTGAATAAGATACAAGCAGCAGAAAAAAACTGCTTTGGTCCCTTTTGCTTACCTTGCTGCCTTCTGCCTGTCTGCCATGCCACCCTGCCTTGGGCCCAGCTGATTATGGACTGAAACCTCTACAAACTGTGAGCCAAATAAACTTTTTTTCCTTTAATTTTCGGTATTGGGCATTTGATCCCAGCAATGAGAAAAGTAACTAAAACAATGAATAAATAAATGAGAAGAAAGTGTGAAATACCAAAGGCTACTCTCAACATTTCATGTATATTGACTGACGGCTAAATGGGTGACAATCCATGTGCACATATGTGATGCCACAAGCCCTAGGCTCTGGCCATGGCACCCTTCCTGCCTCTTCTCTACCACTCTGATCTTAGATGTGGACGATAGCCACATCATCTATGAGGTTCCATGAGGGCAGGAGCCCAAGTGTGGCCAACACTTGTACACAAAATCTGTGCTCACTGCTGTTGATGCAGGGGATTATGAAAAAAGAATCTAAGAAAAGTCAATCTGCTGGAGGTAATCTGCACCCTTACTGGCCCATTTCAAAACCAGCTCAAATCATCCCTCTCTTCACGATATACAGACATTAAGAAAGAAAAGAAGAAGAAAAAAATCTTACTATTCCTTAAAACACTTTGGAGAAATGTCGGTGTCATCCTTCACCAGATTAAGACCTAGGAAAACAGAAACAGGAAGTGGCAAGGCTAACCTTAGGTGCAGAGGGCCCGCTGTGGTCTCAGGCACAGCTCAGCCATACATATAGGCCAGACTAGCTCCCAAGTCTATGGTCATGGTATTAGTCAGTAGCATGCCTCACAGGACTGCCCACAAAACCGTGCGCATCGCCGTCCATGGCAACCCCAGAGATCACGTGCAGTAAAAAGTAATGTCACAGATGGAAGGACCCAAGATCCCCGAGCTACTGCCTGAAGGATCACTGCCCAACCCACTGTGATATGAATGAGAAGTAAAACTTTATTGTCTTTAGTCACTGACATTTGGGGAGTGTTTGTTATAGAAGCTAACATGATCTATCCTGATGAATACAGAGTAGGAATCCTTTCAAATTCATGTAACTGAAAAGTCAACAAAAGTGGCATAAATGAAAATAAGGTTATTTTTATGCATAACAAAAAGCCTGGGAACAGGCAGCCCAAATAGATTAGCTGCTCAAGGAAACTATTCATCTTTCTACTCAACACAAATAGCTGCCATGCTTCTGGCATTCCATCTGCATTCCAGGCAGAGGAAAGAGAATACAGCACACGATTGAAGGCCAGTCAAATCTGTCCCTCCCCAGCCAACTTTGACTGACATTGCACTGACCAAGACCACAGACATCAATAACTGGCCAGTGGGAATGGTACTGTCATGTCTGTCTAAGATAATCACAGTTGACCCCCTAGGGCTAGGCTTGCGGCTCACCTTCCCCAAGATCAGTAACTCCACACAACTGCTTGGGCAGGACAGGAGGGAACAGAGGCTATGTGGTCCACAATGGCCTCCCCAGGGTCTGGTCCTTCAAATCTTTCTATCAAACCATTTTTCCGGAAAGAGCTGCATTGGACAAAGATAGGATTCTTGGCTAGATCCTTCGGCCTTCAAATCTCTGCATCTTATCATCTTGCCTGGGGGTGGAGGGCATGGCTCACACAGAGTAAAGCCGTAAAACTGGCTAGTGATCACCCAGGGAGCAGCATAATAAGTCTCACCAAAAGACAGAGCTTTCCCAGATGCTGGTACAGTGGAATGGCTCCTCTACCGGCTAGGACACAACTGCCTGCTTCCATTGACCACTGGAAACTAGCATAGCTATCAAAAAATGGACTACTGAATGGTTATGAAGGGACAGAAAAATGGGCTTGATTATGGGCTGCCTGCAGGAGGGGGAACCATTGTCGCAGGTTTGGAAAACAAACTGGCAATAAGCAGCCTTAAATATATTCAAATACTTTGATCTAATAATTCCACTTCTGAGAATGCCTCTGAAGGACATAATTTAAATACTGAAAAACCTTTCTGCACCAAGATACTCCTGGCACGACTGTTTACAATAGTGAAAACCTTAGAAACACCCAAAATAACCAGGCAGTGGAGGACAGCAATTGAAATATATATTCCATTATATATGACTATGTATATTCGATATAGAATATATTCGGTGGAGGTGCGATAGATGGATAGACAGATAAATACATGATGGGTGAGTGGATGGGTTTCACTCGTTGAATAGTATACATTCATAAAATATGATGATTGTGAAGGATTTATAATGGGAAAATGTGCTTGGATAGAGACACGCGTTGAAATAATGAGTACAGTGTGAGTACTAGTCTATGAAAAAGACTGAAGCGCAAGGCTCCAAAATGTAACCATGAGTGGTGAAAGCATGGATGATTTTTGTTTTATGTTTTTTGGGTCTTTTTTGGGTTTTTTTTACTTCATGCATTTTAAATTTTTCTTTTATAAGCATCATCATTTTTTTTTTGTTTTGTTTTGTTTTGTTTTTGTGGTGCCGGGGACCGAACTCAGGCCCTTGTGCTTGCAAGGCAAGCACTCTAATCACTGAGCTAAATCCCCAGCCCCCCAACATCATCGTTTTTATAATAAAAATTATTTAGAAAAATATGAGAGTTGCTAGGTGAGCATGGAAATTGGATGGAGTTGAGGGACAGTCTGTTCAGCTGGGGCAGCACTTAGAGAAGTCACCCTGCCCTGCTCTGGGCCTCTGCTCTGGTGACCACAGTCGCTGGGTGTCCAAGCTCAGGGTCTCTCCCCTCAGCCCCAGCCTCATCCACAGGAGTCAGCTTCCCTGTCTGGAGCCCCAGCTGACCGAGGTCCCTACCACATATCGGGCTTCAGCTGTGACATAGTATGGCTTTCTACAGGTACAAGTCGGTTTGGTCACCTAGATTCATAGTGAAACTCGGCCACTCCTCCAGCTCCACACTATCCCTTCGGGCATTCTGCCTGCAAACAGGGACTGCTCTGTTAGGATGACTTTTGTCATTCTCTTCTGCCTTTGGCTAGATCCACCCCAAATGCTGGGGAAAAAGTTTGAAGTCTCCTAAATATCAGTAAGGAAAAAAATCCAGATTTCCTTTTATCTTCATTCACAGTTAGATTGCAAGATTCATCCATAGTTTTGTTTTCTGCTGGTACTCAATTGTGCTGCTCTGTAATATCCACATGTGTAAGTATACACAATTGACTTGTCTGTTTATCTGTATCTGTTGAGGGGTTTGGACTGTGTTGTAATACTAGGAACAGCACTGCCACAAATATTTCTCTTCACACTCAGGAGAGGAGCTGTGCCCTGTAAGGTTTGTGACCATCAACTTTATAATGCCAAACTCTTTTCCAAAAGAGCAGTGCAATTTGGAGAGAGAGAAAAAAGGTCCAAAAAGATTATAAAACTCTCTGCACATCTTAACTTTTTGAGAAACCTAAAACTGTTCTTTTAAGAAAGTCTGTTTAAAAAAAAAAAAAAAACCCTCCCACAAGGTAGATGTGGAGACACACGCATATAACCCCAGAACTGAAGGCGACTGAGGCAGGGGGTTGGCAAGTTCAAGTCCCACCTGGGCTATTTAGCAAGAGCCTGTTCGCAAATAAAAAATAATAAGGACTGAGGATGGCACTCGTGGTAGAGAGCCCCTGGGTTTGAATACCTAGTACCGTAAAAAAAATTAGGGGGAACTACACTGAGGTGTGATCAAATGAGAAGCAAAGAATGATAAAGGCAAAGTTCAGGGGAGTCTGCTGGCTTGGGCTGGGGGGAAGGCTCTGGATGGGTATGTGCACATGCTCAGTTATGGTCAGTGGTCCAGCTGTCTTGTTGAGTGGGACTCACTGATGTTTATTAAAGGAAGGGAGGGAGGAGAAAGGGAGGAAGCATCATAAACAAGGTTTTTGTGTAATCCACCTGAGGCCTGTTAACATCAGAGGAGGGATCCAAAAGGCATCCATGCTGACTTAAAAGAGGAAGAATTTGTGAGGCAGGCAACATAGTGCACAGCAAAACCAGACACCTCAGATTTCAGCCCAGCACAGGCAAACCATATCCCCCAAGTAGGGAGTCTGCCCCCCAAGTTTCACGCAGCCAGACTGTGTGGGTTAGATCTGCTTCTGCCATCACTGAGTCCCTGGTGAGCTCTGTGCTCTCTCCAAAACTCAGTGTTCTCATCTGTAAAATGGGGAGATGAGAGTTAAATTAGGTAGTGCTATAAAGTGCTTTAAAAAGAGAAGCGCCTCATACAGAGGAAGCACCAAGCACACATCTGCTTTACTCCCTACCCCGTATGTGTATGTGTTGTGCATGCATTATTTATGTGTGTGTATTGTTTTCATCTCCAAGGTCTTTCACCTGCCCAGGACCCTGCTGTCTGGGCCAGGATGCAGCTAACCAGAGCCTGCTTCTCTGCCCCTAAGCCCTACTATGGTGTGAAGCCCCAAGCCTTCCCCTGCAACACCAGTGGCCCCGGGACCCACCCAGTACTCCCTCCTCCAGACCCACTGCTCTGCACTCAGGGCCACTTCTCAAGCCTGTTCCCTTCTCTGAGCTGCCTCTACATGGACCCTAGCACCTCTCACCCAGACCCTCGCTTGTCCCCTCCACGTGCTACCTCTGGTGCCAGCCTCCTGCCTCCAGCTACCCTCTTTCTCAGTCTGGAGTCTGCCCACAGACTCAGAACCTGCAGGGACCCCAGTGTTCCTGTAGAATGAATCCCAAGTGCTGCAATGTAGCTGGTGCTCAAGACCCAGCTTCCTGTGGTCTCTCCTACCCCAAAGGGCACCCAAAGCCCCACCCCACCACTCCCCAGCATGCCCACCTCCTTGCACTACAGTAGCTCAGCAGATGCTGTCCTCTTGTGTGGAGCACCCTTCTCTTCCCCAGGGAACTCAGTCACCAATTCCCCTCCCTACAGCTCTTCACCCAAATCCTTGGCCACACACACATGTCCTGGAGAGTCTCCGTGCCCCCGCTCTAGTCTCATATGTGTGCACTGACACACTCATCCATGGTATGCTACCTACCAGACTATGAATGCTTTGTAAGCAGGGCCTCCAAGTCCCATCAAATCCCAATGTCCCACCCACAAAGTAGCCATTGAAGAAAGAGTGACTTGTCCCTTTTAACAGGTAGAGATGCTTGACTCCCAACTGCAATTATATTTTCCCTTCTCCAATTTAAAACCTGGCACTGCCTGGCAGGAGGAGAAACCAGTGGAAAACATCTGGCTGGTGAGCTGACACGGGTGGGGATGGAGGATGGAAAGAAATCTGGTGTCTGCTGTTTACCATGGAGCATGAACTTGGAAAGAAAATTGCAGCCACAGCAGGATGGATGAGCAGAGACAGCTGCCCCCAGTGTGCTGTCCACAACTGACCCTGTAGATGGGGACCCAGGTGGGGCCAGCAGTCTACAGCCTCCTGTGAGCAGGCCAGCTGTTTGCTTGGTCACTCTGTCTCTAAAAGATGCTTTATAATTGCTCCATCATTCAAGAGGGGATGGAGAGACGACCTCTGTTGGTGAGTCCCTCTTGTTCTCAGTAAGAGAAGCTGGGGGCAATGTTCCTGCTGGGACACAACTGCATTTTTAAAAGAAAAAGAGTTTATATGAGGACAACGCCTGCCCTGGCTCTTACAGAGAAAGTGGCCTCCACACAGAGCAGGGGGGAAAGTGGGGTCGTTGCTGTGACTGTTCCTGACCATGTGGCTCAGGAGCCTTTGGAACTGGCTCATGGGAAGAGTTTGGAAAGGCTTAGAGAAGCCAGCTGAAAGAGCATCCCTGGAAAGCCTTAGGCCATACTTGATGGGAGATTCTGGTCAGAGCTCAGAAGACCAGACTGCTGATAGAAATGTTGCCAGTAAAGACCAGGCTCAGGAGGTTTCCGCTGGAAAGAACTGCATTGGCTATTGGACTCCAAATGATGTGCGTGATGCCTTTGAGAAAGTTTGTTCGCAGTTTGCTCATGTCCAGAGACTTTGTCTGAGACTGAGATTAAGGTGGTGCACTAATTAATCTTGCCTAAAAAATTTCAAGGCAATCTAATACTGAGGCGGTGGCATGGCTACAGTTGGGGGCTTTTAGCTAGATTTATGATGAGAATCAGGAGCAAAGACCCCAGCAGAATGATTCAAAATGCTGTAAGTGTGGCCAGAAAGGAAGCTCTTGTAAAATCGAGGCCTGTAAAGATGGAACTGAGGAGAAATTGGTCGCTGAAAAGACTAGCAAGAAAAAGACAAGCATTTCAGAAGACAATAGAAAGAATGGCCTGAGAACATCAAAAGAACCAGCAGGACTCCAGCATTTGCAGGCTCAGAGTTGCAAAGGTGAGAGAGTTTGCTTTGAGAAGAGAGCCCCAGAGAACCATGTTCCCGAATGTCTGTGGCTTAGGGAAGTTGTTACTCAGGATTTGGTTCATAGGCACTCAACCCCTACAGACAAGAGAGAAGGAAGCCATGCTACTGCTCCAACTGGTAGCGGACCCTGGCATCTTCCACATGGTGCTAGTTCTGGGTGCAAGCAGAATGTAAGAGTTACGGGGTCAGGAAAGCTTCCACCCAGATTTCAGAAGAAGGCCTGGGAGGCCAGGCAGAGGGCAGTATGTGAAGCTGTGAGTGTGAAGCTGAAGGTACAGTGGAGACCCCAGAATTTTGGAGAAGCAAGGGAAGTGGCTCATCTGAGGAAAACTGCAAGAAGGGAGCAAAGCTGGCCTGAGAGAAAAGCCACGGGAGCTGCCACCACCAGCAGTGCCACAGCGGTGGAGCCATCCAAACCCTTTAGAGGTCACACCTTGCCACAGATTGCCTTGGATGCTGCACAAGGAACTACAGGATTTAAGGTTTGCCCTGCTGGATTCTGGGCTTGCTTTGGTCCCATTCCTTTGTAACTCCCTATTTGTACCTTTTGGAATGACAGTGTTCATCTTGTACCATTGAATGTTGGAAGTGTTTAACTTCCTTTTCATTTGTACAGGGACTCACTCCTAAGAATTTGCCTTAATCTCAGAGGAGACTTTGGACTTGGTCTTTCCAGCAATACTAAAACCATTAGAACTTTGGCAACTCCTGGACATGGACTAAATGCCTTTTGGATAAAGGGATATGCACGAGTCTTTGGGGAGGCGGGTCAGGAGCGGAATGCTATGGCTTGTGTCTAGATATCTCCCCAAAGCCTTATGCAGTCATAGGCAGGGCTCTTCAGAGGTGGCCAAATCTACAGTGTGTAATGCTGGGATCAAGGATGTGACTGATTCATGGTGCAATACTAGGATTAAGGGTGCTGGGATTAAGGCTGTGTGACTACTAAATCAGTCCACTAATTGGCTTGGCACACACCCTAAACCCAGTAGCCTAGACAGAATATAAGGGGAGTGGAAAGAAGCTACTAAGGTCCCTTGTTTGCTTGCTTTTGCTGTCTTTGGCCTGTCTCTGGCCTGTCTCCTTGCCATGAACTGTTTCTCCTCTGTGATGTCCCTCTGCCATGCCACCCTGCCTTGGACTCAGCCAACTATGAATTGAAAACTCTACAAACCGCAAGTTGAATAAACCTTTCCTCTTTTAACTTTGGGTGTCAGGTATTTTGTCTTAGCAATGAAAAAAGTAACTAAGACACAGCCTGAATTTCAGTCCTGTCGGCAACTGGTCAGAACCAGAGGCAGCTCGGCCAGCCAACCTGACCACAAGTGCCAGCCAATCTGTTCCCCAAACGCCAGCCAACATATCCCCCAAGTGCCAGTCAATCTGTTCCCAAGTGCTAGTCAACATGTCCCCCAAGTATCCTGCTAACCTGTCCCCAAGTGCCAGCCAACCTGTCCCTAGTACCACCCATGTGCCCCAGCTATACTCTAACCTGTCCCTAAGTGCCAGCCAACAGTTCCCCAGAGTATACTGATATGCCCCTCAGGCACCTTGTCAACCTGTCCCCCAAATATCCTGACTTGTCCCGTGCCAAGCAGTGTGCTCCCCAAGTGGCAGTCAGCAGACCTTCCCACTCTGGCCACGCAGCATCTAAGGCACAAGAGCGTTCAGGGGTCTCATGCCTTCACAGCCCCAGAGAGAGCAGAGCCCAGAAGGACACCAGCACACACACAAGTCAGTTCTACCATTTTGCAGGTGGGAAAAAGCAGAAAGGAAGGGAGAGGCCAAAGCCACACAGCAGGGTGGTGATGAGACCCAGGGGTCCTTTCATAGCTGAGCCGAGAGCCCAACAGGCCCCTCTTCCTCATTTCTCATCAGTAGTGGTCTTGCTGCATGTGTGGCAGAGAAGCTCACACGCCTCACCCTGGAGAGCGCATCAGTGGCAGGGGCCCTCGTCACTATTCCCCGACGCTGACTACTAAGCAAGCTCTGCCCTAAGACTCTTGATCTGCACTATAGTGCTGAAACTTCATACTAGCCCTGAGAAGACAGAATGCTCCTACCCATTTCACAGATGAGGAAACCAAGGCTCAAAGAGCTTGGGCAAGCTGTGCACAACCACTTGGAGTCAAGACACTGCCTGCTACCCAGCTCGGGAGGGCAGAGAGGCCCAGTGCCTCCTCACTCCCCCAGGAACTCGCAGTATGGAAGTGAAGGCCCTGGAAACAGATGACAGACTGTGGCTCTGCACTCACTAGTCAAATTGTCTGACCTCCGCGTGTCTCAGTTTCTTCATCTGTAAAGTGGATGTCATAAAAGTACCAACTTCAAAGCATGGCTATGAGAATTAAGTTAATTAGGTCAGCTCTGGACACAGCATGTGGTAGGCAGGGTACTGTGCTCAAAGGACCCATGTCCTGATCCCCAGAACCAGTGAATGTTACCTTCTGGTGGCAGAAGGGACCATGTCTACATCCATGTCTACATTCGTGTCTACATCCGTGACCTGAAGGTGGAGGCTGTTCAGTATGATGCACATGAGTCCTCTTAAGGGCAAGGCAAGAGGGTCCAAGTCAGAGATAGATGTGAAGACAAGCAGAGGTCAGAATGACACAGGGCCATGAGCCAAGGGGTGGCCTTCAGAAGCTGGAAAAGCAGGGAATCCATTCTCTCCTCAGCCTCCAGAAGGAGCCAGCAGTGAGGACACCTTCACTTTAGCCCACTGATGCTATTTGGGACTTCTGACTTCCAGAACTGCAAGAGTTTTTTAAAAATCTGTTACTTGAAGCCATTAAGTTGTTCCCCCAACAACAGGAATACAGGATGGTGCATTGTCATTACTAACTATGTGAGTGCTGATGTGGGCCGGGCCCTGCACTACACAGCAGCAATGAGCCAGACATGGGACAGAGGGACAGAGATGCCTTCCAGAGCAGTAGAGTACCAGGTAGTGGGTGCCATGGCTGGACGGGCAGAAACCACAGGAGCTCAGGGCAGGACCTCTTTTCCTGCTCAGCAGACAGGCAGCTCTTCTGCTCCACTAGCACCCCACTACCTGGCTGGGAATTTGTATCCACCTCATACTCTGCAGACCCGGGACCCCACTCAAAGCCCCACTCCATACATCTTTGCTTCTAGGCCCTGCTAAGTGACATGTCCCCATGTCCTCCACTCCTCTGGCCTTCCAGGGTCCCCTTTCCACCATGGGCTGAATTCTTTTTCATCACACAGCCAGTGTCCATTTGACCTTGACCGGGGAGCACCCAGTGGGTGCTCGGTGGAAGGGGATCTGGATTCAGCTCCAGTTCTGCCCTGGGACCATGAGTCAGGCAGCCCCATTCCTGGTTCAGGGGCAAGAGAGGTGTCCTTGCTGACCTGAGGCTCCTATGGCACAGCGTGAAGCACAGGAATGAGCAGTCCTCACTCTGTCCACCTCGCTTCCACCCTGCCTTCTTTTGAATAGGTGGTACAGCAAAACCCCCACGCACAGCTAGAAACCCTTCACCTGCTCTTGCCTCCTGGACGAGAGTCCAAGTCCCGAGTGTGGCCTACAGGCCCAAACCCCTTAGAAGCCCCATGATGCGGTCTCTGCTACCCTCAGCTTCCCCACACACACCCATACACCAGCCCCATGCAAGGCTTACCTGCTTGCCAACACACCAGTGCACATGCATGCCCGTCCCACCGGCCCTCACTGCCAGCAAGTCCCCTTTTCCCTGCATGGAAGGCCCCAAGGGCCCCCATACGGCAACTTGTTACCTGAGCTGTCCTGGACAGTGGAGCAGCCAGCCAGCCACCAGCAAGGAGAGCACACCCGTTCCTGCCTGGACCCAGGAGCCTGCCCAGCAACAGGCAGCAAGAGGTGCTTTGGAAACACTGAATGACCCAGCAGAGGTCAGGCTCTGAATGTCCCCTACAGGGCACCACCCCAAAGCTCATCTTGTAAACCTTTGAGAGTCAAACTATAAGCTCAGAGACCCCACCAGGCGGTTCAATGAGACACAGAATCTCGGCCCCGCCACAGACCTACTGTGTCACGGTCTGCATTTCAAGCAGATGCCAGATTACACCTGTGAAAGTTCAACAGGGTGGGATGGGGAACCTGTGACATTTAGTCAATAAGAAAGCTACGGCTTAGAAAGAGGAGTCCACCAAGGTCGCCTAGCAGAACATTGTAAGCTGGAACCAGAAACTTGGTCCGCCAAGGAGAAGGAAGACTAGACCTTTGAGGAAGATGATGCAGAGTAAGCGCAGGAGCTGACCCTGCCCAGGCCATTTGCCTCTTCTTTCTTACAAGGTCTTCACCCATCTGCTAGGGAGCTGGGAACAGGCAGAGGGTAGGCCAAGAGAGAAACTCAGCCAGAGGTGTGGGGCCTCCTGCCTCTACCATGGCTGCTCTCAGGGCCACAGCATGGGTAGGTGTGGGAGCGTGTGGGGACAGGGCTTCTGCAGGAAGCACAGGTTGAGTTCCAGGCTGGACAAGCAGCAGGGCCAGGGGATTCCCAGGCAGGCGTGCATGTTTATCTGAAGAAAGCTGCCTCCACCACAGGGAGAAGTGTCCAGGCCAAACAGGACATCCGTGTGCTAAGTATGATGCTTTCCTGCATTTACTGACAGAGGATGTGTGCCCCTGCGACCCTGTTGGAATGTCACTAACTTCCCAATGGAAAAACAGCAGATAAATCAGCTGCTGTCAACCCTGGAATGACCTGGCAGATGCTCACACGTCCATATGCCGGAAGAGGCACTGAGTGGGGGTATCCCCAATTGTCCCATGAGACTTGAAGGAGCACTCCCCCCTTGTGAGTCCAGGGCCAAGTGCAACACAGGGCTGAGGGACACGCTCTTGGAAGCCAAAAACCCACTCCACTCCGCCTAATGCCTCAGTGTCTTCATCTGTAAAGTGGGGCTCAGAATGGCACCCCTCCTCATACAGACCTACAGAAGGAAGAAATGTGAGCTTTTTCTGCTAATGACCACAATAGTACCTAGCATGGATGCACTAGATATAGAGACTTCTATGATGATGATTACTATCTTCACTGTTCATTCTCTCATTTCTCATCACAGCCCTGCTCCAGCCCTGAAGTGGGAGCCAGGCCCCTGAGGTCACCGAGCACTGTGCCAGCTCCCTACCAGACACCCCAGCAAACATTGAAGTGGCTCCCTATGATCTCAACCTCCTAAAATTCATGCCCTTGACAGTGGGCTGGTCTGTTCATGACTCATCTCTCATGAACAAAGCATAGCAGAAGCAATGGGATGTCACTTCGATGGGTTATAAAAGTGTCGTGGCTTCCACCTTGTTCTCTTGGATCACACACTGCGAAGGAAGCCAGTTGTGTCATGAGACCACCCTGTGGGGAGACCCAGATGAATGGGCTTCCCAACCAAATCTTGAGGTGGCCAAAGTCCTGGGGGCACCTTGTGAGAAACTCAACGTCTGAACTCTCGGGTGAGCTGCTCCCAGATTCCTGGCCCATGAAAACTGTGAAATAATAAATGTGTGTAAATAAATGTACCCCTTTGATTTAGGGAAATTTTGGATGAAGCTTTGGATGCCTCATATACTTCAGCAAACTTCTACTCATCCTTCGAGACACACATGCAATTAGGTGTGGTGGTGCATGTCTGTGATACCAGTACTCTAGGAGGTTGAGGCAGGAGGCAAGTTTGAGCCTAGACTGAGCAACTTAGCAAGACTCTGTTTCAAAATTTAAAAATAAAATTTAAAAGGTTGAGGGATGTAGCTCAGTCCAAATGACCTTGGACCAAACCCCAGTAATACAAAAAGAAGGCCCAAGTGAAATGCCACCTCAAAACACTTCAAACTTTATACCATGATTAGTTTCTCACGCTGCTCTGTAATTTTAGTTTACCAGAGAGGCCTGCTCCCAGTGAGGCTGTGAGCCCCTTGAGCAGTGGTGGCGAACCAATGGCACCCATGTCACAGTGGGCTGTTGGTATCATTGAAATCGCTAAAAGGTTCACCATCACTTCCCTAAGAGTAGAGACGGGATCTTAATAATCCAGGCCCAGCCCAGAGTCTGTCACTCAGCTGGTCCTCAGTCACAGTTTATTCAAAGAATAAATGACTTAAACCAGCATACCAAGCCACCACAGCTCGGCAAAAGTTCCCGGGGCAAGGCCTGAATATTGGAAAGAATAGGCCTCCCTTGCTTTACTTGGCACTTTTTAGTGTGGTCTCCTTCTCATGAGAAGGGACAGAGAGCTCTCTACACTCAGGTGAGCAGTGAGTGAGTGAAGGAAGGAGCTGCAGCCTAGCTCCCTCATCTAGGCGGCTAGGCTTCAGTGGAAGCAGACACAGCAGGACGCGTGGCAGGAGCACTGCACCAGAGACAAGAGTCTTCACTTCTATCTCCTGCTCCCCACAGACACCAGGCAAGTCCTCTCCACTGATGGCTTCAACCTCACTGTGTGCACCACGATGATGGGGAGCGAGCTAGCACTCATAGATTTCTAGGGCCTGTGCCCACAACCTCACTGCATTCCATAAGAGCCCCAAGGAGAAGCTACTGCAGATAAGGAGAGGGCAGCAGATAGCAGTTGGGCAGCTTGTTCCAGGGCACATGAAGTGGAAGAGCCAGGAGTCCATCAATGCGGCCTCTTTCTCCTTGACCAAGCAAGATTCCAGTACTGGGCTGGCTCCCAGAGGGATCACTGAGTTTCTGGGACAGCCCTTGGCCTCTCCCAACACTACTGGAGGGGTCTAATGGTGCACCCCCAAAAGACAAGGCCATATCCCAGAACCTGTGAAAGTGAGCTTATTTGGAAAAAAGGTCTTTGCAGGTATAATTTAAGAATTTGATAGGGGATTATCCTTGATAAGGTGGCCCCTAAATCCAGTGACATGTGTCCTTATGAAAGAAGACACACAGAGACCATCAAGTGACGACAGAGAGGGAGATGGGAGTGAGGGATGGCCAGCAGCCAGCAGAGGCTGAACCAAGTCAGGGAGGATCCCCCTAGAGACTCCAGACGGAGAGGGGCTCTACTGACACCTGGAGTTTGAACTTCAGGTTTCCTTGCTGTGAGAGAAGAATTTTCTGTTGTTTTAAACAATTAACATTTTGGTAAATTGTTACAGTAGCCCTAGGAGAATTATATAACAGCTTTCATAGGACAATACTATTTCTGCATCATACTGGAGTCAAGCAAGACTGCTCGTAACTGGATGCTTCTCCCCATCCCAGCTTCACCAGGGGCCAAGAGGTCAAAGTGCCATAACCCTCACCTGGGCAGCTGTGATGTGGAGCAGCATGGCGAACATCCTAAAGCACCAGTCTCCCACTGCTGTAGTTCGGGTGGACCATGCTGCCCCACACCAAGGTGGGTGATAACTGCCCATTTCTTTGGAGGAAATTGTAGCCTGACCCCCTCCCACCCCAATCAGAGTGCCAGGCCCCATCTCTGATAGGACATATTTCGAACTCTCAAAATCAGAGGCCAGGGGCCCTGGGAATGTTCTTGCCAGCAGGGCTGAGAAACCCATGTCTGACTCTGTTATTCAAGACCTGGGAGACAGCAACCTGGCCCCAAGCCCACTCCTTACCACCTCCCCCGTGCCGGCCAATACACACAGTGGGCCCAATGACCCTATCCTTCCCTCACCCTGCCTCTCTGCCCCTCCAGCCTGCTCCTGAACCCATAACTTTCTGTTATGGTTTGGATCTAAAATTTCCCCTCAAAATCTCATGTGTTCAGAGGTGGGGCTTTTGGAAGGTGATTGGATCACAGGGACACCATACTTATCAGTCGATTAATCCATTAATCTGTTCATAGCTGAATGTGTTGTTAGGAAGTGGAGTATGGTTACAGGGGGTGGGACACTGAGAGTGTGACCTGGAAAGATGTGCTCTTGTCTTCAGCTCCTCCCGTCTCACTCTTCTTCCTGGCTGCCATGAGTCAAGCTGCTCTCCTCTGCCATATCCTTCCACCATATCATTTCTACCTTGGCAGCATTCCATTGTGAACTGACCCTCTTGAAACTATAAGCCAAAATAAATCTCTGCTCCTTTAAGTTGCAGGTGTTGGGTATTTTGTCCTAGTAATGAAAAAGTGAGTAAGACACTTTCTATGAGCCCAAGCTTAGGTGCTGTGAGGTGCTAGGACTTGGGCACTGAAGCTTTGGGCCTTTTGCTGAATAGGCCTCACATATAAATTATCCATCAAAAACTACCCAAAATATAAATAAAGAGCAAAATAAAAGATAGTAGGAAGTAGGGAGCTAGATCTGTCTCAAATGGGCAAGGGGATCAAGAGATGGAGGAAGGAGAGAGAGAAAAGGGATAGAAAGGAATTAAGATGTGTTAGGTACATATACCAGCTCCACACAAGGAATGTAAACATTAGGTACTACAAACATATACTAACAAAAATAAAAAAGAATACCGTTCCTTATAAACCATCACTACATGTGCAATTTTATTTAACAGTGCTGTATGCACAGCAGACAAGTTCTAATGTGAAAAATCTAGTTCTAGATATTTAGAAGTGCTTGATATATTTAAAAGTAGGCAGAGGCTGGGAATTTAGTTCAGTGGTTAGAGTGCTTGCCTCACAAACACAAGGCCCTGAGTTCAATCCCTAGCACCAAAAAAAAAAAGTAGACATAGTAGAATAACACTTTTTTTTTTTTTTAGAATAACACTTTTTGTAAATAGCTTTTTAAAACTGATGGGAAATACTATGTTTGGAAATACAATTGTTAAACCACTTCTGGAAAAAAAATCTCTTTCCTTTTGAGCTCGACGACTGACAATTTCCAGCCTCTACTCCACGGGAGACAGCACATTCCTTTCTTCCTTTTGTACAAAGATGGACTGCAGATGATCCATGGGTGATCCCCTGAGGTCCACAAACTCCATGTGTCCCATTACTCCCAGGCCATCTCAGCTTTAAGCTGCCTCCCCCAGCACTGCGTTGCAGCCAAAAGCAACCCCTCCAGACCCTCCAGGTCAGGCCCACTCACCCTAGGGCCCGTGTTGTGACTTGATGCTTACTGATATTTCCCCTAGCTGACACCCACAGAGGGCTTGGGCAGTCCCACATATCTCACTTTCACTAACTCTAAGCTCCCCTTCTCCAGCCTGTTTGTCTGCTGATGAACGCAAGGAGGATCCACCCCTTCATCTAGGAACTGTCTTGAAAGATACGAGGGAAGGGGCAGATGACAGGCAGGCTCTGAGAGAGGAGCTACCAACTTCAGCACTGCAGGCTTGAGGAAGGCCCACATGAGACCTGAAGAGGGAGGGACAGTGCCTGACACACAATAGACCAGTGGTGGTGAACCTATTGCATGCACCCCAGCATCACCCCAGCAGCCGAGCATCAGATAACAGCACACATAGAGGTAGTGTTGGCACTTCACAATAAATAAGAGGGTTTGGGGTTGCCGTTTGGGCACTTGGTCTCCAAAAGGTTCACCATCACTGTGATAGACCAACATTATGGGTGAGGAAAATGCCAGACAGTGAGAGAAGGCATTCTCAATTTTGACAAGAATGGTGCCAGTTGCCAAGAATTCTGGAGGAATAATTCTGAGCACAGCCAACAACCAAGACTAACTCATAAATTAATTCCTAATATAGCACTTGATGGACCCCAGAACTCAAGATGTTAATCATAAGTTCTAAAATTATTGGAACTGGGAGGGACTCTAAAAGTTATCTGTCCCCAATCCCAAAATAGCCCTGTGGAGAGATCTACATGGCAAGGAATGGAAGCCTCCTGCCAACTGCCAGCAGAAACCTGCCAGCCCACATAGAAGCAGACCCTCCAGCCCAAGCAAACCTCTGAGTGACAGCAGCCATGGCCAAAGTCTGACTGCACCAACATGAAAGACCCCACGCCAGAGACACTCAAGCCACTCCCAAATTCCTGACCCATAGCAACTATGGGGATTAGCAAAAGGGTGCTCTTCTTCAAGCCACTCTGCTTCTAGGTAATCTCTTACACAGTGATAGGAAACAGCACCACCCTACACAGCAATTATTGTGTGAGGACAGGCAATCTGAAGCTTCTAGTCACTCCAAAGTCAACTTCGGTGAGACCAGGAATCCCAGATAAGCCTGTGAGAAGGCTGTCTGGCAGCAGCCCAGAGCGAGGGAGAGAAGCTTAGTCTTGGGGATTTAAATCCTTGCACAGGAAGGGAAACAGAGGCAGTAAATGAACTTAGATTGTGCCAGAAGACAAGCTGAGAAGTGCTCCCAGCACACATCTACCAAATCATAACCTCCTCCAGCAGGTGTGTGGCAGGATGGTATTTAAAAATAATAATTGTCCATGACCACGACGCCCAGCCAGCTGTCCAGGGCACTGTTCCAGCACAGGAAGGAAAAGTCTCGCAGGATATTACAATCCTACCCAAAAGAACCACTCAGGAAATGAAGGAGTCTGAACACTGGCTCTAGGCCAATGTGGAGCTAGACTCCTGGGCCCTGCAAAGGAGCTTTTGGCCTCAGGGACGGAAGCCTCATTGCTGACATGGGCTTCTGGTCTCTCAGCCTTGGTTTCTTCACCCACATGACCACCGTCAACATCACTTCACTAAAAGAGGCTGCTTTGTAAACTGTAAAGTATAAATGAATAAATGCAAAAAGGGTATTTTTTCCATAAAAAACATATCTCTATCCATTCCTTGGGCACCAACTCTCTCAGAGACAACACTGAAGACTAAAACAAAATTCAACATACCAAAACCAGGGCAAAAACAGAGACTTCACACCCTCCCCAGACTCCAAGAGACCTGAAATCACATCCTGGATTCAGTTTACAGCCAGCTGTGTGACCTTCCACAAGTCATTTTTTTCTTTTAGTAAAAAAAAGAAGTAGAACTGGGAAAACTCTATGATCTTCTCTAGGCCAGAGTTTTTATGAATCTGCATTTTGTGCTCCCTGGACAAGCTTCCAGGGGGAATGCAGGGAGTGGGGTTTCCTATGAAATCACTATGAACTAGCTAACATCACTCCACAAAACTACGTTTTAAACTGTCTTCGTTCCTTCAGCTCCATCCACCTGTTGTAATACTGTTTGTCATAGACCCAAGGATCAAAGCAATATACTAAAGCTAAAGTCACAGATACATGCTGGGCCCCACAAGCTCACAAGCAAGCACACAATGTGCCTTTTCTTCAAGTCATTTGAAAAAACTTATCATATATGTTACTTGACCAGAAAGGTAACTTCTTTTTTTTTTTTTTTTTTTTTGGTGCTGGGGACCGAACTCAGGGCCTTGTGCTTGCAAGGCAAGCACTCTAACCACTGAGCTAAATCCCCAGCCCCCAGAAAGGTAACTTCTTTAAATTGCAAACAGAAGAAACTGTATGAGGCACTTTTCCAATCATAAAATAAAACAAAAGGTACAATAGAATGCAGAAAACCTGAACAAACAAAAATAGAAAGATAGATACAAAGGGTAATCGAAATGTATCATAAATGTTTGAATTTTTTAAAATTACACTCAAAGACAAACTGCCAATAATCACCCTCAAAACACTCCCCCTTGCTTCAAACACACTTATCTCATTATTCTTGTCACTTCCTGAAGCAGTTCTGGAAATCCTCTTTTGTGTTTCTACAAGGTGTGATCAAAAATACAGTGAATGCAGCTGCCAAGGGCCATCCAACAGAAAGGTAGACTCTTAAAAACACTGCAATGTATCTTCATCTGCTTTACTCCCTGGATCTGGCACTGTGCAACTGCTGGCTCTTCCCCAAAGTCAAAATGACCATGAGAAGTAAATGTTTTGAATCAATTCAGGGTATAGAGAGAGCCATCATGGCACAACTAAACACATTCGTGAGAAACGACTTCTAGAACTACTTCAGAAAGTGTCAAATAGGATAAGTGTGTTTGAAGCAAGAGAGGGTGTTGTGAGGGGATTAATCCCAATGTGTATTTTACTATAATTTTTTTTAATTTAAACATTCACCTTATTTATCAATTATACCTCATAGATAACCCATTTGAAAACTAAAATAGGACTTCTGGGAAGATGGCAGAGCAGAGAGAAGCAGAGTAAGAGCCTCTCTGAAATCTGTTGTCCAGACACAGAAACATAGCAACTTAGGGAAGAGAAGGAGGAGGAAAGCGTGTTCTCAGGACCCAGCAGGGAGCTGAAGCAAGAGTTGAAGCCCACGGGGAAAGCAAAGGGAGAAACCAGCCCAGAAGAAGAAGGTGACAGATGGACGGCGCTTTCTCCCAGAGCTCCGGCTCGCGGCCCCGGCTCACAGCGCTATCTTGCAGCATGACTTGCGTCCCCCAGGTCACAGCCCTGGATAATGGTCCAGGTTCACAGCCTCAGGTCACGGCCCAGCTCACGACAGCAGCTTGCAGCCCAGGTCACAATCACAGCACCCACTCACAGCCTCTGTGCGTGGCCCAGCTCACAGCCTGGCTCACGGCCCCAACTCGCAGCCCCAGCTCTCGGTGCGAGTGACAGTTTGAGCCTGCAGATGCATGGTGACTACTGGAGACCCCAGAGACCTCCACAGAAAGACACACAAATGGAGCGGGGCGGTGGACACTGAGGACTGCCGTGGCTGGTGAGTTACCTGAGTCATCTGATCTCAGACAGCCTCCAGGACAGGGTGGCGATTGGCTAATTGCCATCTTGGACAGGGGCCAAGCTCAGAACTCAGAAAAGCTGCTAGCGGCTTCTGGTGCTGGGGCAAGGTGGGGCAAGGTGGGGCAAGGTGGGGCAAGGTGGGGCAAGGTAGAGCAGAGTTCAAACTCAAATTGTCAGGAGGGTGAGGAGCCACGTTCAAATTGGCAGAGAACTGAGTCCAAGCTGGTGGGAGACACACAGTGTGTCTCCAGCTGAACAAATTGGGTTTCAACCCCATAGCCAGTGATCAGACTGAACTTCAGTGGAATTGGTGAAGCCTTGCTGTTGAACCCAGCTGGGAACACTCACTATCCTGCTAAAATCTACTGCTGGGATTGATCAACAAGGACCAGGGTCTGTCTACTCTGTCTACCCGTGACAGGAGAGACACACCTGGAAGTGCACTTTTTTTTTAATATTTTCCCTCTCTATTCTCCTTTTTCTTGTTTGTTTGTTTTTTCTTGATTTTATAGGAAAGTGACTTTCTAGTTTTGTGCTGTTATTTTTATGTTCTGTCCTTGTTTTCACTTCTTCCTTCTCTCCTTCCCTCCTGTTTTCTTTACTAGTTCCCCAAAGTTTGTGTAATTTCCCTCTGGCTTCCAACCTTGCTTCTCATCTCCTTCTCTTCTTCTATTTCTCTATCCTTTCCTCCTAATTTCTTTTGAGTTTTCTCCCCTGAAAGTAAAATCACTGTATTGAGGGCATATTTACTGCATACAAGTTTCTGGTTTCTTTTGGATATTGTTCTATAACCACAAATCTAGTTCACATGGTTTAAGGTGGCAGATCAATAGTTACCACAATTTGTTATTTTCTAGACTGTGTTTGATGCTATTGTTGTTGTTAATTGTACTACTTTAGCCAAGGTAACAGAATTGTTCTATTCAGTTCTTCCTTGCATTCCAAGATTGAGGTTGGCAGAGGGTCACAAATAACACTATAGGCCACAGTCAAAGAACTAGGAGCTGGCCAAATAGACAGAAACTTCTCAGCCCCAATAAATTGAAGAGGCAAGATCTTGCAACAGACTCATAACATAAAAACCAGCTACACCTGTAAGACATCTCTGAGGAAGTAGTCATTTCCAAAAGGTTCTCAAAACTAACAAAAAAGCTACCTGCCACAGGCAATTTATAAACATCAACCCAGGAACTAAACTAAAGACGAAAAAATAGAAAATGAGAAGACACACCAATAAAATGCAACCCCATACTTCCAGCTCACCAAAAGCAATCCTGGGGGGGATGAAGTGCAACAATCTGAAAGCTTCCCACCCAGACTCTTAGAAGCAGTAACAGCAGAAGTAACAAAGCACATAAATGAGGCTCCACAAAACATCAAAACAGAAATAATTTCCAAGATGAAAGACATGATTAGTGACTCTAGAGCAGATACAGATTAAAAAAAAAAAATAGAAGAGCTTAGGAAAATGATGGAAACCATAAATGCCCAACACAGGAAAGAAATGGAATCCATGAAACAGATTCAAACAGATGTCTAAAAGATTGAAAATTCCATTGAAAATATCAGCAGTAGAATGAAACAATGTGAAGAGAGAATCTCAGATATAGAAGACAAGATTGTGATTAATGACCGAGAAAAGAAAGAGGGACCATGAAAAATTGGTATGACAGCTGCTAGATGACACAAAGAAAAATAACATAAGATTGATAGGAGTCAATGAAAAAGAAGGAGATAGCACAAATCACATAAGAAACCTGTTCACAGAAGTAATGGCAGAAAACTTCCCAAGTATGGAAAAAGAACTGGACATACAGATAAGTGAGGCATACAGAACTCCAATTAGCCATAATCAACAAAAATCTACCCCAAGGCATATAATAGTCAAATTTCCAGAAATTCAACACAAGAACAGAATATTGAAAGCTGTTAGAGAAAAGAAACAAATAACCTATAAAGGAAAGCCCATCAGAATCACAGCAGACTTCTCAACACAAACCCTCAAGTCAAGGAAAGCTTGGAGTGTAGTATTTCAAGCCCTAAAGGACAACAACTTTAAGCCCAGACTGATGTACCCTGCAAAACTGTCTTTAAAAATTGATGGAGAAGTAAGATACTTCCATGAGAAAGAACACCTGAAGAGATTCATGACCACCAAACCAGCACTCCAAAATATTCTGAAGGACATTCTGGAAAGAGAAAATGAGGACTACAACTTCAGGAATCACAACAGAATGAATCCTTCAGGCAAGGCAAGTAATTAAACAGAAGGGAAAAATTGGGAGCCACCAAAAGGTAAATAATATGACAAGAATAAGTCAACATATGGCAGTTATAACCATCAATGTAAATGGTCTCAACTCACCAATCAAAAGAAACAGACTGGCAGAATGGGTCAAGAAGCAAGACCCAGAAATATGCTGCATTCAAGAAACATATTTAATTCAAAAAAATTCATAGACTGAAAGTCAAAGGATGGAAAACAATACTTCATGTGACAGGAACCCGGAAAAAAGCCGGGGTAGCCATTCTGTTTGCAGACAGAATGGATTTCAAGCCAAGACTCATTAAGAAAGACAAAGAAGGTCACTACATCCTTGTAAAGGGAACAATCCAAGAAGAAGAGATGACAATCATAAATATATATGCACCAAATACCAGCACGCCTAACTACATACAACAAATATTGATGGACATGAAAAACCAAATAAGCACCAATACAATTGTAATGGGGGACTTTAATACTCCGCTGTCAAAAACAGACAGATCAACTAGACAAAAAAATAAATAGGGAAATATCAGAACTAAACAAAACTCTTCAACAAATGGACCTAGTAGATGTATACAGAGTATTCCACCCCACAACATCAGAATACACATTCTTCTCAGCTGCACATGGACTTTCTCCAAAGTAGACCACATACTAGCTCATAGAATATGCTTAACTAAATGCAAAGGAATTGAAATTATCCTACGCATACTATCAGACCACAGTGCATTGAAACTGGAAATAAACAGCAAAAGAAACCACAAAAACTCCACAAACACATGGAAATTAAATAGCATCCTCCTGAACAATCAGTGGGTCACAGATGAAATTAAAGAAGAAATTAGACAGTTTCTACAATTGAATGATAATGCCAATACAACCTACTGAAATTTATGGGACACAATGAAAGCAGTTCTACAAGTGAAATTTAAAGCGTTGAACTCTCATATCAGAAAAACAGAGTGAGCTCAAATAAACAACCTAATGTTGAACTTCAAGCTTCTAGAAAAAGAATAACAAGTCAAACCCAAAGCTCGTACAAGGGAGAACATTATAAAGATCAGAGCTGAAATTAATGCAATAGAAACTAAGAAAACAATACAAAGAATCAATGAATCAAAGAGTTGGTTCTTTGAAAAATTAAATAAAATTCACAAACCCTTAGCCAACCTTATTTAAAAAAGGAAAGAAAAGACCCAAATTCATACAATTAGGAATGAAAAGGGTGAAATCACAACAGATCCTGCAGAAATCCAAAATCATCCACACCTACTTTGAGAACCTGTATTCTAATAAGATCGAAAATATAGAAGAAGTAGACAAATTCCTAGATACGTATGAATTACCAAAACTGGATCAAGAAGATATAAAAACTCTAAATAACCCAGTATCAGCCACTGAAATTGAAGAAGTAATTAAAAACCTACCAACAAAGAAAAGCCCAGGTCCTGACAGATTCACTGCTGAATTCTACAAGAAATTTAGAGACAATTTAATGCCACTAATTCTCAAATTCTTTAACGAAATTGAAACAGAAGCAATACTCCCAAATTCATTCCTGGAAGCAAGCATTACCCTGATACCAAAGCCAGAAAAGGATCCAACGAAAAAAGAAAACTACAGGCCAATCTCATTAATGAACATAGATGCAAAAATCCTCAATAAGATACTGGCAAACAGAATGCAACACATTATCAAGAAGATTATACACTATGACCAAGTAGAATTCATTCCAGGGATGCAGGGATGGTTCAACATACGCAAATAAATAAATGTGATACACCATATTAACAGAGCCAAGGACAAAAACCATATGCTCATCTCAATAGATCCAGAAGAGGCATTTGACAAGGTCCAACACCCATTCATGATAAAAGCCCTGCAGAAAATTGGAATAGATGGTCTTTATCTCAATCTGATAAAAGCCATCTATGACAAACCAACAGCCAACATCCAATGGTCAAACACTAAAAGCTTTCACTCTAAAATTCAGAACAAGACAAGGATGTCTGCTCTCACCACTCTTATTCGATATAGTTCTGGAAACATTAGCCAGAGCAATTAGACAAGAGAAAGAAATAAAAGGAATAAGGATAGGAAAAGCAGAAGTTAAATTATCATTATTTGCAGATGACATGATACTCTATATAGAAGACCCCAAAAACTCCACCAAAAGACTCCTAGATTCAGTAACCAAATTCAGCAGCATAGCCAGATACAAAGTCAACAATCAGAAATCAATAGCATTCCTATACACAAACAACAGACTCACCGAGAGAGAAATTAGGGAAACAACACCTTTCACAATTTCATCCACAAAAATGAAGTACCTAGGAATAAATCTAATGAAGAAAGTTAAAGATCTATACGACGAAAACTACAGTACTTTGAAAAAGGGAATTGAAGAAGATATCAGAAAATGGAAAGATATCCCCTGCTCCTGGGTAGGAAGAACCGATATAGTGAAAATGGCCATACTCCCAAAAGTGTTATACAGATTTAATGCAATCCCAATTAAATTACCAATAGCATACCTCACAGAATTAGAGAAAACAATCCTAAAATTCATTTGGAACCAAAAGAAACCTAGAATAGCAAAAGCAATTCTAGGCAACAAAAGCAAAGCAGGGGCCATCACAATCCCTGACCTAAAACTATACTACAAAGCTACTATAATAAAAACAGCATGGTATTGGCACAAAAACAGACCCCAGGGCCAATGGAACAGATTAGAAGACAAAGAAACAGGTCTAAACACTCTCAGTCACCTTATCTTTGACGAAGGGGCCAAACAAGCTCACTGGAAGAAATATAGCCTTGGGGCTGGGGATTTAGTTCAGTGATTAGAGTGCTTGCCTTGCAAGCACAAGGGCCTGAGTTTGATCCCCGGCACCACAAAAAAAAAAAAAAAGAAGAAGAAGAAGAAATATAGCCTCTTTAATAAATGGTGCTGGAAAAACTGACTCTCCACATGCCAAAGGTTAAAACTAGACCTGTATCTTTCCCCGTGCACTAAGCTAAAATCAAAGTGTATCAAAGATCTAAATATTAAAACAGAAACACTAAATCTTTTGGAAGATAGAATAGGTAGAACTCTTGAAGACATAGATGTAGGCAAAGACTTTATGAACAAATCCCCAATTGCCCAGGAAATATCACAAAAAATCAACAACTGGGATCTGATCTTATTAAAAAGCTTCTTATTAAAAAATTTTTGCCAGCTATTCCTCTGACAAAGGACTAACACCTCGAATATATAAAGAACTCAAAAAAATCAGACCCCCCAAATTTAAAGACCCAATCCAAAAGTGGGCAACTGAAATGAATAGACACTTCTCAGATGAAGAAGTAGAAACAGCAAATAGACATATGAAAAAACGTTCAACATCACTGGTCATTCGAGAGATGCAAATTAAAACAACCCTGAGATTCCACCTCACTCCAGAAAGAATGGCTATTATCAACAAATCAGCCAATAACAAAGCTGGAGGGGCTGTGGAGAAAAAGGAACACTTCTCCACCTTTGGTGGGAATGTAGACTGGTGCAACCGCTATAGAAATCAGCGTGGAGAGTCCTCAGGAAACTAGAACTAGAGATTCCATTTGACCCAGCTGTTCCCCTTCTTGGTATCTTCCTAAAAGAATTAAAAGCATCATACCGCAGCAATATATGCACACCCATGTTTATAGTGGCACAGTTTGTAATAGCAAAATCTTGGAAACGGCCCAAATGCCCATCAACAGTGGAATGGATAAAGAAAATATGGTTTTTTTATGCACTGGAATACTACTCTGCCATAAAGAATGATAAGCTTGAAATATTTCTAAGTAAATGGATGCATCTTGAGACCATACTTTTAAGTGAAATAAATCGGACACACATGTTTAAATACTGCATTGTTTCTCTGGTGTGAGAAACTGAAAGTGTAAATAAAGACTAAAATGTATTATATTGGGAAAGGGAAGAAAATGTCCAAATGGGAAAGGGAACAAGAGAGGGGGAGGGGGAAAGGAACAGAGGGACAAGAGAAATAAGAAATGGAAGGAAAAAATGGAAACAAAGCTTTTCTAAATAAGGAGGGAGGAGGGGGTGAAGGGAGGGGAGGGGAATGGGAAAAAAGAAGCAACAAGATATATTACGTACAGGTACAAATCCCCTATGATGAATGTTATCACCATGTATATCTAAAACGTATCATTAAAATAAAAAGAAAAAAAGAAAACTAAAATATTCTTCCTTTGGGGTTCTGAAAAAATAAAAAATACAACAGAAAAGTAGAATATGACTTGTCAAAACTTATTGCAATTCCTACCAAAGCTGTATTAGGGGGTAAAATCATATAAAGCTGCTTTCATTATTGAAATATAAAATACCAGCTTCTACTTCCAGGATGACATCATGCATAGCTCCAAGAACCACACTCCAGCAAACCAAGGAAGAACTATTTTTTTTAAATGAACAACTATAAGTCTCTGGAAACTGTTCTAACACTGTACAACTAATAAGAAACATTTACACAAGAAAATCTACAAAAACTTATAAGAACAGTGACAGTTTGTGGTGTTCAACAACACACTGGTGTCCTCCTCGCTCCAGCTCAGCATCATCCAGGCAGAGGTGGCCACGAAGTCAGGGCCTTCTCTCCCCTCTTCTCCTGATCGAGGCTTCCCATTTCTCACCGGGAGGCCACCAGCATTTCTCATTCCCTCCAACTCCAAACTGAAAGGGCCAAACTCCTGGTGAGTGTGGCCAGGAGGTGGGAGCTGCCGTCCTCCCAGCCACTGCCCAGCAGATACAGGCTCAGCTGGCCAAGAATACTGGGGCCCCAGCCACAGCTCAACCCAGCTTCACTCAGAGGGTGGAGAAGTCCCAGGGGAGGCAAGCCGGAAAGATTAGAGCCTGAGAACTGTTCAGGGCTCAGAGAAAGGACTCAGGGCTAAGGCTCAGAGCTGACCAAGCGGAAAGGCAAACCCCAAGACTAGAGCGCCCAAGCTCTCCCTGAAGGAACAGCTTTATTTGAAACAGAAGGCAGAGAAGTCTGAACGAAGAAGTCTGAGTTTAAAACCAGTAGCATCTCCTAACCAAGGCAACAAGCTATGCCAGAGGCCAGGTAGTGTGCAGAAAGGACCAGGAAAGAGACAGCCAAAAAAGCCTTCCTGAGATCCAGACAGCTCCCGAAGGCCGGCCTCTGTGTCTTCCCTGCTTGGATTTAATTGCATCGGAGCACAGAGCAACGTGTGTCCCAAGGCCTCTGCAGAAACAGCCATTGTCGGATCCCGTAGGTGGCAGAGTTTAATGGGCTTGCTGTGAAGTTGACAGCTGGACAGAGAGACCCAGAAGGCAGGGGCCCTGCTAAAACCAACCATCCCCCATGACGGTGCCCAGGCCCACGCTGTGCCCTCAAAGATAATGAAAATGTTCTAAAATTGGTTCTGGTGAGGGATGTACAATTCCGTGAGCACACTAAAAAAACCACTGAATTGTATGCTTTGAATGAATTGTATATATGAATAATATCTCAACAAAACTACTATTAAAAAATAAAAATACAGAAAATAAATGTTCTACATATTCATCACGGTGTCACTTCAAAGATTTCAAACTTAAGAAAGAAAATAACGACAATAAAAACAAAACTAAATGACCTGGTCAAGAGAAAATATAATGAAATCATTTCTAATTTGACTTTTTTAAGGTTTCACCAGTCCTGTTTCTCTCTGCAACCATCCAGATTTCTGCAAAATGCTTTCCTAGTGTTCCCTGCAAAGCACTCATTTCAAAACACTTTCCCTCAGTTGACTCCCAAGTCTTTGAATGGCAAAAGAATTTCCATTAGCTGCTCCCAGGAGAGAGTCCCTTCCCTCGGGTCCTTGCTGTGCCCTCTCCCTGAGTCACTGCCTGTCAAGTGCCCTGGGACACAGACCCAGCGCTTCAGGGTTTTGCAGCCCACACCCAGACGTGCCACACACGCAGCTCCCCAGACAGCCAGTGAGAAGGCAGCACTTGGTGCCAAAGGTTTCTACTTGGCTCCTCAACCTTGGGAAGAAACCTCAGTTGCTCAAAGCTTACTGGGCCTGAGTCACCACTCACCACAGTGTGATCAGAGGAATGTAGAAGCACTCTGCTGAAAGGAGGAATCCTGTCCTTTGGGAACCTTGGATCTGTTATGTCACTTACTAGCTGGTCACTTAGACCCTGTAAGCCTCCATCCCTTCATCTGTGCAATGGGCACACAGGTAACTAGTGTCAGGAGCAAGTAAAATATTGTGTGTTAGAGTGCTTAGTACTTACTTACATTCTTCCTCAACCGTCACTAGCAGAGGTTCATCCCCCGTCCTCTCCCTCAACTGCTTTTGTTCCAAACTGATTTACTCCCATGCTTAGAAGTTGCCTGGGCTCAGAGAAACACAAGGGTCTCCAGTTAAAATTGTTTAATCTGACTTAAACTTAAATTAAACCAAAAGTGAATGACCCAGAAAAATAACCACAGCCAGTAAGAGCAGACAGGGACCATCAGGTCCCTGCCTCTTTGGTCTGCTCTATGGGTGACAGATCTCAATACACTGTAGCAGTAGCTGGGCCAGTGGACAGTGATGGATACCAGGAGCAAGGCTGGCCTGACATAGCACAGACATCCATAGTGTTTACAAACCCAGCAGTCAGGAATCTTCCCCGAAAGCCAAACACTTGGCCACTCTTCTCCCATAGCATTAGTCTCCAATACAAATATTTGGAGATAAAATCAATTCTTTCCACCAAGATGGGGGTAGGATTGGGGGAATAATCCCACATCCATCCTGAAACACAGCAAACACTCCCACCCTTTGTCCTCTGCATGAAGCTGCGTGGCTTGACAGGACACTGGTGCATAGTGGCCGTTTAGCTGGCCCCAGCCAATTCTCTCCAGATGACCAGGGAACTCGGAGGTTTTTGAGAAACCCTGCTTTAGCAAAGCTCCCATGGCAGAGGCAAAGAAAAACTGGGAGTCAAGGTAGAGTCACAGAAAGAATGCAGGAGCCAACAAGACGCCACCTCCACCACCAATGGAAGGTAGACAGCTCTGCCCACAGAACGGGCCACTGGGACAATGCCCGTGGCAAACCGCTCTGCCCAGGAAAGGTCCCGTTCCTGTGGGAGCAGTCTCACCGTTGGTCCCCTTTTCTCACAATCCTTCACTCAGGCACGAAAGGACAGTTTCTTTGCACCTGCCTAGCAATCGACCTACTTCCAGGCTAGGGCAGCAGATACCCTTCATGATCATTGAGTGCAAGTGTTTTCCTGGGGAGATGGGGCCTCCATGGGGTGGGAACATCTCTGATCCTTCCCTCTGGGGCCACATCCCTGAGGAGCCCTTCCTTCTCTCACCCTGTGACGCAGTGAATTGAGTTTCCCAAAAGTATGTGTTAAAATCCTGACCCCTAAGATCTTCTTTGGAAATGAGGCTAATGCAGATGTAATTATCGAAGCTAAGGGGAGGCTGTATTGGAATAAAGTGGATCCTAAAACCCATAGAACTGGTGCCCTTATAAGAAGAAGGACTTGGGCATGGAGACAGAGACACACAAGGAAAACTCCACAAGACCATGGAGGTAGAGATTGCAGCCTCGGGCTGGGACTCCTGGGCAACTAAAGAGTCAAGGAAGGATTCCAGCTGGAGTCTCAGAGGAAGCCCAGCCTGCTCGCAGACTACTGGCCTCCAGAACTGTGTGACAACAGACTTCTGTTGCTTTAAACAATCCAGTTTGCTGTATTGTTTATTGCAGCTGCCCCCAGAAACTAACACAGGACCCAAGCTCTGAAGCCGCATCCCCTCGACCCATCTCTAGCCATGTCTCATGGGTCAGAAAGACAGTAGACAGCAAACCCATGAGGGAGAAGGAGATCAGCCACCTAGAAATTGTGAAGGGCTTCACAAGGCCAAGGAATGTGCAGAACAAGAAAGAGAGAATCACAAGGTGGCCGCTGTCCCCAGGCAGGGCCCCAACCCGGGAGGGGCCTAAGGAGCAGGTGAACAGAGAAAGAGATTATCTCCAACTGCTGGTTGAGCTAGAAGGGAATCAAGTCTCCTCTCTGCTTTCCATGAAAATCCTGGACTTCCTGCCAATGGGAAGAAAAACAGAGGCCCCCAACACAACAATCTCCTATATAAACATGTATTTCATAAACTCCGTGTCCTGCTTTACCCAAAACTCTACATGACTGCCCCACCACCCCTGCATGCCCCAGCCAAGCTCACAGTGGGCTCACATTGCTTCATTAGACTGCAGCCACCAACCTCCGAGTCCGAGATTTCTAGTTATTTCTATATTTCCACCCAGGGAAGGAAAAAAAAAACTACTTGGATCTGAAAAGCAGAAGGAAGATTAAGAAAGTGCCTCAGCCCCAGGCTCTATTTTTTTTTAACCACTAACTGGGCAATGAATAATTTATAGCCAAGAATGTTTGTGGGGGGTGGGGGATAAATGTTGACAAGTCAAGAAAAGCTCTTAGCGGCCTAACGGAGCAATCCATCTTTAAGAAACAGGTTTCAAATGCATAGTTGGTGAAGATCTAGTTGCGGTTGTTTTCTCTTTTTTTCTTTTTTCTTTTTTATCTATATGGAAATTGGTGGGTGCTGAAATATGCTTTCCTTCAGCATGAACTTCAGCTGAATGATATTCCAAGCAAGAATTAAATCATCACTTCACATAGCAAGGAATAAACACCCTCGGGCTCTGCGGCAGCAGTGTCCCCACACCTTAGTATTCCTGTTGGGATCCAGAACTTGGGTCCAGCTCAGCAGAGCAAAGTGGTGGCTTGGCCTGGGAGCACATTCCTCAGGAAAACCCCCAAGAAAAGCCAGGGTGACTGCATAGCAGAGCCCCCTCACCCGTGAAGAACAAGCGTCGTCGCAATATACTCCAGCCCAGGCTCCAGGGTAGCCCTGCAAGGTCCACACAGTGACAGGGCCTGCAATGAAGCCAGTGACACCAAGTCTCCTGACAAGTTCAAGGTCAAGCTTGCATCAAGCATCTGCTATGTCCCAGGACTGTGCTCCTTACAGGGACCTCATTTAGTCCTCATGTTGGTCTTCTGGCTGGAACCCAGCTACATCTTCCCTCTCTGCTTCAGCAGGGCCACTTAGGAACTGGAGCTCAGGGACATCTACAGTTCACACAGAGAAACAGTGGCAAGAACTAGCCTTGGCCCCGTGTCTCAATGCTATGCTCAAAAACCTTGCCATGGAAGCTTCCTATGGTCTTGTGCAGGCTGAGTTGGTTTTCCAAAAATCAGCAGGTATTAGAGTGTGCTTCCTCATTTCTCATACCCTCAATCGCCCCCACCTACTCTGAGCCCCTGGATGACCAAGCTTAGTGTGGAAAACTGAACCCCACGACCAGAGCAAAGCCAAGCTCACCTGGGAACAGCATGGGTCAGGCTGGTAGTATCTGTCAGAGCTATATTAATTATCTACCGCTGTGTAACAAATCATCCCCAAATTTATTAGCTTTAAAATAACAAACATTTATTGCCACTGAGTTTCTGTGGGTCAGAAATCCAGGGCTGGGGTGGGGGATTTAGCTCAAAGGTTAGAGTGCTTGCCTAGCAAGTGCAAGGCCCTGAGTTCCAGAGTTTGACCTCCAGCACCAAAAAAAAAAAAAAAAGAAAGAAAGAAAGAAAGAAAGAAAGAAAAAGAAATCCAGGGGCAGCTTCGCTATGTGCTCTAGTTCAGACAGAGCTTCTCATAAGCCCAGAATCAAGAGACCTGTTAAGGCTTTGATCATTTCAAGATTCAATTGGGGGAGAATCCACTGCCAACTATAAGGTTACTTGCCAGATTCCTTACCAGCCATGGATGCATCTAAGACCTCCACCTCTCACTGCTGTTGGTTAGAGGCCTCCCTCAGTTCCTGGTCATGTGGGCCTCTCCAACAGCATGGCAGCTGGTACCCTCACAGCCATGAGAAGCAAGCAAGACAGAAGCCAATCTTGCATAATGTAATCTCAGAGTGACATCCCATCCCTTGCACCATGTTTTCTCCTTGGGGACAAGTTATCATATCCAGTCCACATTCAGCTGGCGTGGGGGCTTATATGACAGGAGTAACCAGGGTGGAGCAGTCACTGGCCACCATGCTAGAAGCTGCCTCCCTGAATTAACTATGCTAGTTGCCTGCTGCTAGGTAAGAAATTGCCCACAGCTTAGCGTAACAATAACCATATAATACCTCTCATCGCTTCTGTGGTCAGGAAAGAAGGAAGGGCTGTCTTAGCGTCTCTCCTGCAGTCAGATGCTAAATGGACACCAGTCCTCCGAAGGACCATGTCAAGCTGGAGAACTCATTTCCATATGGCTGGCACTGAGGGACCTTGGTCTGGGCCTGGCTTATCCAGAGTACAGTCCAACAAACCAGTGTGAAAGCTGCCACACATTTTAGGACCCAGCCTTGGAAGTCATACACCATCCCTTGTGTGGCATTCTTCTGGTCACACAGGTCAGCTCTGCTCAGTGTGGAAGGGGACCACACACAGCACGAATCCCTGGAGGCCATCTGGGAGCTTACTCTCTATCAGTAAAGCAAGCCCACCTCTGGACAGGGCCACTGAGTGCTACAGCCAGGCTGAAGAGGAAACCAAACCCAAGCTCCAGGTATATCACCTCTGCCCAAGTCCCTATGAAACAGGCCATTTGGGAGCTATGCCTTTATGATGCTTCCCCTGCTTGGCATACAGAGGAGCTCCTATAGGGAGCTCCTACTCAACCTCCAAAGCTCATTTCAATTGTCACCTCCTCTGCTCCTCACTCTGCTTCCCTCTCCCACCACCCTCAAAACACAGATGTCTCCCTCCACAGGCCCAGTGCAGTTCTTTCATGTCTCTGTTCTCAGCGCTTGTCTCAGTATCTGTCTGCTTACCCTACATGTCTGAGGCTCCATGTGGCCAGAGCCCACAAGCATCTGCCAAGAGTAGATGCTAGGTCTCTGCAAGACTGAACTAAATGACTCGCTCAAGTCACCACCGGTCAGTTCCAGGGCTGGACTGAGACCAGAGCAAAGTCCCCTGCTTCCTGGGTCTTTTCCTACAGTTTCTGATGGCACTATTTAAGCACATCTTTTGCTTCAACCACCTTTCTGGAAACCTCCTTCAGATGCTACTCCAGAGACCACACATGGCTCTTTGCCCTTGCTGGGGACAGTCCTGAGCTGTCACTCAGATCTAGAAATGATCATCTCCACCCCCTCTTCACCCACAGATCCCATACACATGGCCTGATTCTTATCTAGCTCCCCTCCTGCTATGGGTACATTGCCCAGTGTCCTTCAGCCTTCTGCCAAAGCTTAGCGTGGCTCTGACCCAGTGGAAGACCTCTCAGCTAGGTTGGGGAGATGAAGTGCCCCATTTGGAGCTGAATGTGGCCGATGGCTATATTTCAAACTGAAAGACTTTGTACTGCCAAATGGCAAAACTTGTCTTGCTGATTTAGGGAGGAGCCAACCTCTTAATCGCACAGCTGTTTTGCCACCCGCATGTGTGTCACTCACCTGAACAGCACTGGGACCAGGGCAGGATGCTCCACGTCCCTCAGCCCTGCCTGCCTTCAGTTCTTCATGCTGATGGAGGAGGTCTTTTAGCCCTTGGCATGTTAGCTTGTCTGGCAAGTGCTCCCTATTGAAGAACCGAAGGTGCTGGATCTGGGACACAGGACCCCAAGGGCAGGGCCAGGATGGAACAAGAACATGGCAGGAGGAAGACCCAAGACATGGAAAAGAAGAGTCAGGCCAGAGCAAAGGGACTTCACAGATAGCCAATAGCCCTTGGAAGGACAGGCAGTGCTTGGGCCCTGGGGTGTCCCTCAGGGGCTGCTTCTTGGCCTTAGTCTCGTTCCACACCCTTTTCCATTTTGTCGAGGGACAACATGTCAGGATTACATAATTTGGGTTACCAAACCCCAGAGATTGAGGGTTCAGTAGATCTGGGGAGATCACCATTTTTGTTTTAATCTCCCTCATTCATTCTGATGCAACTTGAGTTTAAAAGTTCCTACCCAAAAGGCAAAATGACTACACAACTTTATTTTTCTATACAATCCTTATTTCTCAGAACTGATCAATTAAAGTAATTTGTGCTAAAATGGAAATCATTCTGTTTTTTTAAATCCTTGCATGTCAATTCACTTAATATACATAAAAACTTTGTTGATCAACCCTATGATCCAAGTTGGAGCTTTGCAAAGTTCCATTACTGTACATCAGGAGCTTCTCGTTTGTTAAAAAGATGATGGGGCGGTTCGGCATTGAAAGTATTTCAGGAATAAAACATTACAATGGCCTCTTCTCAAATGAATTTACATCAGTCCTTTTCTTTTACTGCCTCTCATTTCACCTCACTCGCAATGGCTTCAGAGTCTAAGGAACAAGTTAGAAAATTAGGTCTGAATATCAGTCTCTATTAGAGCCAGTGGCCTGAGTCAAGAAGCCTGCCTGTGTCTGGCATCCAGTGGTCCTGCTCACATTTTGAGATTTATTATGGTCCTCCCTTCTAGGCCAGCCTCTGCCTGAGACCAAAGTCTGTGTCTGGGTTCCTTGGATCATGCATCCCAGGCTTAGTACAAGGCCCGGCACATGGTAAGAGCTGAGGCCTCTTATGACCTCTGTCTTGGGCTCCTGGGAAACCCACATGCTACGTGACAGGGCGCCAATGCATGCAGCCCTCAGAGAGCAGCTCCTAGGAACCCCTCGGACTGGCCCGTGTCAGTACTCTCTGCCCCAAGAGCACAATCCCATCATGCCCCCTGAGGCAGCTCAGAGCACAGAACACCCCCTACCATCATCACCTCTAAATCACTTCAGCTGGCAGACACCACCCAGCAGAAAAATGACTAGTGATATCAGGCAGCTAAAGATATCTTGACAAGCTGTGGCCTCTGTGCTTATCCCTGGGAGAAGTTCACCAGCCTTACTAACAGTTTCTGGATTAAGGACCTCACAGATCAGGGGCCTTCAGGTTCCACCGCAGGCTCACCTCATGGGGTTGTCCATAAATGTAAGAGCAATGGCAAAGGAAAAGTAGAGCAAACCCTAACTGAAGCCATGTCCTTGAACTTCATCTGGCCTTCACCCAAGCAATGGAGTTCACTGCATCCTCCAAGAGAGACGAAGACCTCCACCATCCCTCTTGGCCCCAGTGCCCATGATAGCAGACTGTGCAGCACAATCACCCCCACCAACTCCAGGTAACAGTCAGCCCGCCTAGCTGTCTGTGTCCCTTTCCTGGACTCTCCGAGCATTTACTGGGCTCTCTGCTTCTTAAGATCTGCTCCCTATGTGATGCTTCTTCTTTCCTGAAAAGCATTTGCCACTGTCAGGGATGCAGCCACAAGAGGACGCCTGACACAGACTCGCTGACAGTGTGGCAATCAACAAGATTTACCTCCTGCCAGCTACAGGGAAGACCTACTCCCACCCTCCATACCTCCTGGTTTTAATGTTCTTCTTAGAGTTCATCAAATGAAAACCCTAGTTCTGAGGTGGAAAAGCCTCTTAGGAGGTTAATAGTGAGTGGATAGAGCAATAAATGTAATGATTTAATTCTTCAAGGATGGGTAAACAGGCTGCTGTTTACCAAAGTCTTAGCAGATAATTACTAACAGATAATTACAAAAAGCTGCCGGATTGCAGCTGCCCCAGAAATGGCCACAGCCCCAATCTGCTTTGCCAAGCTAAGTAAATGGGTTGGTTCCATAGAGAAATTCCATACAAGTCACTTTCTGGGAAAGATACCAAGCAAGAATTTGTCTTCTTGCTCCTCGCCTCTCCAAAGCTGTTTCTGCCCTCACTGGAAGGCCTCGGGGTTGTAACCTACCTCCCTAGAGAGGAACCACAATCCTTTTAACCTAGTTTCTCAAGTAGCCTATTTCCCTCCTTTGTCTAAAATTAGCAGACTAGGGGCACTGGGACATCTGCTTCAGAGGCATAGTTCTGGGTCAGGCTTGGATAAAGGGTTCAGATGTGCACTTGCAGCTGTAGCCCTCTGTGGAAGGTGGGGACACCAGGCATCCTGAGGTTGGCAGAGAGGCAGCATTAGGGAACTCTGGCCACCTGACTAGGAAGTTAGTCCCAGAGCCCAAGAAATGGAAGGAACAAGGTATGTCAGTGGTAGAAACTGTCTCCTGCTCTCACTCTGAGAGGTTATCAGCAACTCCTATCCATTGGCCCCTGCCTGCTCTAAACATATCTCACACTCAGGAAGAAATCCAACTCCAAAAGTACTGTCATGTCTTCAGGTTTTACTGAAATTTACTATGAGGAGGGAATAAAGGAGAAGGAGACTCCACACATCTTGATAGAAACCCCTTCTTAGTACCAGTTTGTCCCCAGATTTCTCTCCTGCTGTAGAGCCTTGTCTGAAACACTTCTCTCCTCTCTTGGGCTCTGCAGCCCCAGTGGCTCACCTGGATCAGAGGCCAGAGGGCCCTGCAGGTTCTTCAATTGGCTCACATTCATTGTCATGGCTCAGGGCTGCCCTTACTGCAGGACAAGGTCAAATGTGCACATGATGTGCTTTATGGTCATGGTCATAGCTTAGGACTGTCTGTGCCATTGGACAGGGTCATACTTGCAGGAAACAATGTTCTTTAGGATTGTCCGGTCCACAATATTAACTCCATACCTGTATTCCCTGTGACACCCTTTCAAATGGTCTTTCAACTGCAGAAATGGGGAGCTTCTTACGCCCAAGGCCACCCATGCTGTGGCAGGCAGCTCCGGGAGAAGGTGTCCCCTACAATGAGCCAAAAATGGACCCTTGACCATTGGAACTAAGCTAATACCCTTGGAAAGCACAAAACACTCTCCTCTTTTCCTCTAACAAGTCTTCAAACAACAGAAGTAGTTTTTAAGTCCTTCTCCCACTCTGCCTCTCTCCAGGATGAGTGTGGGACCTTGGGTCTTTCCTCACGTGCCAGGCAGGGGCCCAGGGGTCCTCAGTGGCAGAGTGACTCTCCCTCTCCCATGCACAGACATCAGCTAGTCTGCCCTTCTCCAGGAGGGGTGCCAGGGTGTGTTGCCAGGATCCAGCATGGTCCAGCCATGCAGACAGCAGCAAGATCCCTCCTCTCCTAACCACTCCCTCTACCACAGGCTTCTGTCCCAACTTGACATGGGGACACTGGCTCTGCTGGGACTGCTCAGATGCTAGTAACTTATATCTACTCACATCAACTTACAACAAGACTTTAAGCAGAAGCGTGGGAATACAGAGAGGAAGCACAGAACTGCAGCAGGAAGTACAGGTTTGGGAAACAGGGCCCAGGTGATGGCAGGACAGGCCCACTGCCTTCCTCAGCCCCCAAACCACCCTCATGGATGTGCCTTTCTCCTCTCTACTCCTCTCTGCCCTTTCGTCTCTTCAGTCTTCCCTCACTTGCTGATCTCTTTTCTCTGTGCCTGCCTCAAACATTCAAACATGGCTGCCTGGGTTCAGTGCCTCTGCCCACCTCATGTCTCTGGTTCCAGTCCGAATTCCCCAGTGAGAGATCTGATTGGCTTCCCCTGGATTGAGCTTCCTTTCTCATCAGCTGAAGAGTGCACAGGTTCCAGGGCCCTCCCCTAGTGCAGGTGAGCAAACTCCCCCCAACCTAGGTATGAGTCTTCTCTGCTGCTGCCCAGATATCGCTGTCTCTCCAGCCAACCCTGCGCTCACATAGCCTGCTGACACAGGGCTCATGCCTTCCTCCTCTTTTCCTCTTCCAAGAGTATCCCCTCACCTCATGGGATCTTGTCTTTATCCAATTCTGGCTTCCAGCATAAATGCTCTTTCTCCATTCTTGTGACGTTCAAAGATCAGATGCCTGTGTCTGCTAGCTCCCACCTCAGCCTCTAGCCACAGGCCTAACCCAGACAGGATGAGGCACGGTAGCCAACCTTGGGTTCCTGCCAGGGCTCTGGTGCCTGGAATTTAACCAACTAGGCTGTGGATCTTGTCCCTGCCTCTGTTGCCCCCACCCCTGCCTGGCCCTTGCTGCCACAGCCCTGCCATCGATACCCACGCATCCTTCAGCCCTATCCTGTCACCCCAAACACAAGCCCAGGACATCAGGGCTCCCCAGTGGCTGCCAGAGTCCCAGCCTGTAGCAGTGGCCCCTGTGCACCCTCCCACAGACCCCTCGATGTGCCACTGCCCAGGATCTTCCTGTGGAACCTTCCAGATGACAGGAAAGGATGCACATTTCCACTTGAGTTATTCTGGCATCAAACACTACTGAGCAGGAAGCCTGGGCTCCTTCAGTGTGACAGAAATAATGCCACCTCCCCAGGGACTCCGTTAACGATGCTCTGCTGGCCACAGAGAGACGCAGGAATTCACTGGGTTGTGGAGCCGCACATCGCCCGCACCGCAGCTTCCTGGCATTGGGAGCAGTTCACAGATGTCGGTTCCAGATCCACCATGCAGGGATGGTCCCTACACTAAGTGGAGCAGAACCACTTCAGAGGCTTCAGCAGGGCTCATTTTTAAGGTTGAGATCAATATTTTTCGGGACCACATTTGTAAAAATTGTATTAGCAATTCAGCCTACAGGGAAAATCCAGCTTGATTTTCTAACTTACGGGTTTTCAAGATGGCAGATGAGATTTCCTGAATCTGAAGGCAATGCATGAATCCTTCCTCTGCCCCTTCTTAGGAATGTTCTGGGGACAACAGTGGGCTCCCTGCCCAGGAAGAGGGTGGCAGGAGCTGGGCTCTCAACTCCACTTTCCAAAAGTGGCTATTTCAACTACCACTAACAGGGTATACAGTGCCACGATAGTTGTCAGACACTGAGGAGCAAACTGCAGAGAAAGTTGTGTGGGAACCACACCGTGGAACAGAGGGCTGGGCTCCCTGTGTGTGTTCCCCTCCCCCAGCCTGAGGCCCTCCAACCTCATCAAATTCTGGGACAGACAGACACCTCTGGGGCCCCTTGTGACACCCCTGGGCCCACCTCCATCTCAGCCACATCTCAGTGACAGTTGACAGGCAACCTCACACTCACCTGGCCTGACAGTGTGCACCTCACACCTGTGTCATGTGTGTCACCAAGCACATGGAAACCTGCTCTGTCCTAGCAGCACAATCAGAAGCAAGAGGGATTAAGCCCCCAGGGGCAAACCTCTGACTAGAGGAAGAAAGCCAGGGGTGAACTGGCCCTGCCTCTGCTCCTGTCTCAGGAGGCCCAGTCCTTTCAAACATTAGAGCCATCGAAGCAGCCTTGATTACTTTCAGTGGTGCCTTTGCCATTTTTCTAGTCTCTGCTTTCCCACCTCCTCCTGGGTGCACACCTTCTGTTGCTTACCTGCACCCAGGCCTTGCCTTCTAGAAACCCCGACAAACACCGCATCCATCTGTCTGCCCCAGGGCCTCACCACAGCCTGCTGCCCCCAGCCTCTCCCTAAGTGTCTGCAGCATGGATCCAGGAAGGGTTGTCTGAGGCATGGAAAGGTGAAGCTTCAGGCAGGGAAGTCTCACAGCACAACTGATATGAAGCGGCTTCCTGACTCTGGCCTCTGTTTGGCACTCAGACCTGCATCTCAGCCAAACACAGTCAACCTGGACCAAGCACCCACCCCTTCTACTTTCAGAGCCCACAGGACCAGCTGTCCATGCTGCTGCCCCCAGGTCACAAACAGAGACTTACGGAAGCCGGACTTGGCCTCGTCTCTTGGCCTACAGAGATCAGTGACCCATAAATGTGGCCACCACCAATAGGCATTGTTCCCCCACCTCACCAACCTGCAAACGACTCCACCAGGGAGGTCGGAGCCATGGCAGCTTCTCACTTGAGGTCCCACTCACTCATCCCTGTGACTCTGAGGCCAGGATAGGGGACAGGATGTTCTCACAGGGCCACACTAAAGGCCTGCACTCAGGCGGGGTGAAGCCCAATCCCCAGGCACCCATCCCAATCCCTTCCAGAAGGGACAATTGACAAAAAGCAGCAGCCCCTCTCTGGACCCAGGAATTTGGAGAATATGAGTCCCCAAGCAGGAGACAAGGCCACAGGGAACCATTTAAAGGGGCTGAGCCCACCAGGGTCCTGAGCCTCAAGGCCGTGCTGGCTCTGCCAGACAATTTCTTTCTCCTCCAGGACTTCCTTTGCCCAACATTGAAATGAGGGGCTTGGGCAAGACCTCCAAAGGCCAGCTCTGCCCTGGCAATTGTTTCCCCAACCATGACCCCAAAGCGCCAGGTCTGGGAAACAGAAGACAGTCCACCAACAAGGTGTTTGTTGGACCAGCACCCTTGGGAGGTCTTGCACACAGGAGGCTCCACTTGCAGACTACATTGGCCCTACTAAAGGCCTTGAAAAGTCCTGTAGGCCAGAGTACCATTTACTATGTGGAATCAAGAGTTTCCATAACTTATGTGACCACAAAAACCTTTTTTCCAAGGGCACCTATATCTCTAAAACACATACTGTGATCCAAGTCATTTGACTGGCTCTTATCAAGGTTCCTCTGAGGACTGTCTCACTGGGATGCAGGGTCGGAAGAATCGGCTGTGTAAGCAAAAGCACCAACACAGAAAAACAGATGTGTCCAGATGTCGTGTTCAGAACAATACCCTAAGGAACAAAGAAGGGAAACACCTGAGACCTTGAAGGCTACTGTTCCATTTGTGATTGCAGTACTCGCACAATCTGGCCATGGCCACCCCAGCCTCTCTGACACTCATTTTTCCTTGGATCATGGATGCTAAGAATGACTTTTGGTGCATGGGGCCACAGTGAGGCCTCACCATGGTAACAGATGCAAAGCATAAGCCTAGCACATTGTCTGCACCCTGTGAACCTTTGCGCTCAGAAGTCGGTCCTTCTCTGAGAAGATAACATCCCCGAGCCCTGGTTCTGTAATCTGTAAAACGGGAGTAATACCTGTACCTGGGTGACTGTAAAAATTAAGTGTGATAATGACCCTACAGAGCAGCACCCGGCACAAAGTTGCTGGGATTGTTATTGCCTCTCTGCATTCCTCCCTCACTTGTCCCCTGTGGGGAGAGACCTTGGCCTCAGGCTTAGTAAGGGAGGCTGCAAGGCAATGATGGCAGGTTCTTCTGGGCAAAGGTGTCCTCTGCAAGCCTCTCCCAGCAGAGACCAGCAGATCTCTTGGCCCCTTTCCTCCATGTGGTCTCCCCTACCCACCTAGCTCGTCCCTAAGAAGTTCTTCAGGCTGCTTCTCTGAGCTTCTTTCAAGCCAGAGGAGTATGTTTGTCTCCTGAGAACATGGTTTATTTGTTCTTGTGACAATAATCTGATTAACAAACCCCCACACCCAGGCTGGACAGATACGCTCACCTGAAAACCATCAACATCCAACCCACTGACGGGGCTCTTGTCAGTCTCCTGGGGTTCAGGGTGCCACCTTCCCGGCCAGGCTCACCTCTGGGACCCTCATGGCTGGACTCCCATTCCTCAGCTGCCTGGTACCCCATCCCTCCCCATCTACTGAACATCTTCCCTGGCCTCCAAGACTGACTTTGTCCTCCCTTGCTGAAGCCACCCTGACTCCCCCAACTCACATGAACAGACCTGTCCTCTGGTTCTCTGGGAACCTCCTCTCATTCTGCTAGAGACTCTACAGAAGCTCCAAGAGGGCCTCAAGAGTCCAGCCCTGTGCCAGGAGCTCCCTGCCTAAAGCTCCTCACAACCCTGTTAGCAAGGTCTCCAAGAAGCTGAGTGATCCCCACAAAGTACAGGGTTGTGATCCAATCCTCTCCTTCCTGCTGCCCCCTGAGCAGGGAGAGGAGACCTACTGTCATGTGGCCTGGGTGAAGCATATCAGGATACCACCCAGCAACGCCACATCAGCCCTGCCTCTTCATCTCCCATGCAGCATTTGAGCTTCATAGGCCCCCACCCATTACCACTCATCACCAGGCCCATAGAGAAATTAAGCCAATGGAGTCGCTCCCACTGAAGGGAGGTGAAAAAGTGTGACTTTCGTGGGTGTGACTTCCAGGGCCCTCTCTTCAAACAAATCCCAGGAAGCCTCCCCTGGAGTCTTCCCACAGAGGACAATTCCCCTACTCTTCACCCCCTCCCCCAGGGCCAGGCTCCAGGCCAGCTGTCACTATGGATGCCCCAGTGTTGTGCTTCCCACAGCCCAGAGAGGATCCAGAACCTTGGTATCTATAAACATCCCAAATCACAGATCTCAGCATGAGAATATGAGCTCTGAAAGGCAAGCTCAGACAAGCAGCTTGCTCAGGGCCGTCTCTGCTCAAAAAGACATAAGCTCACCCCCTTGGGTGTAGGGGACGGCCAGGGCAGAAGCAGCAGCCAAGGCAGGCTGACTTCCAGGAGCCTCTTCAAGGCTGACACTCACCAACTCTGAAGTCCTTTACAGGGCTTGGTGGTACAAGCTCTTCCCCATCCTTTTCCCACCTCTGTCAGTGGGAGGAGACCCAGCTGCCAGTGAGCTACAGGTGGGAAGGCCTGGAAACTTGGCAGGCTCAGGAGCATTTCCACCACACAGCCCATACCTCCAACCTCCAGCCAACCAGCCCGCTCCCCTTCCTCCCTGGTTGCTTCCTTTGTGGCTCCCATTTGTGTCTGCAACCAGAGACAGTGCCCATGAGTGATGGTGAAAAAGGGCAGCTACAGGCACTTTCTACCTTGTCTTGAACAAATGACTAACCTGCCCCTGTGAGGTCACTCATGGGGGCAAGAATGAAAGTCGCCTGCGTCATCCTTACCAGGACAGGTCCAAGGCTCCAGGAGGGTGTGTGAATGGGCAAACATAACAAGAGCAACAATTAAGAGAATCTCCCAGGGTCGAGAAGAATACGTGTGTTTCATCCTGAAGCAGGGTGATCAGACAGAGTTGCTACTTAAGACCCACTAAATGGGTGGGTCTAAAATGTGGTGTACGTGTTAGATATGCATTTAGCTGCAAGTAACAGAAATCCTAGTAGTGGCTAAAGGGAAAGGATTTATTTTCTCACACTGACAAGGAGTCTGAAAAGAAGTGGCCCCTGGCATTTTGTTCAGTAGCTCAACAATCTTGATTTCTTAGCCTCCTTTTCAATATCACAAAAGCTACTGTAGATCTAGGAACCAACATCACACTCAGAGCAAGAAGAAAAGGGAGTAACCAGTCAGCCCCGGCCACAGTGAAAATTGAGAAAGCAAGTGTCTAGACTTTTCCATCCTCTATGTTAGAGGCAAGCACTCAAAAGGGGGTTGGGACTGCAGATGAGGTCAGCCACATGCAGGGGACGTTCCTGAATCCACAAGAAACTGTGAGACAGGAACAGGCGCCAAGAGTACCTGGACACAGGCCCAGCGCAGTGGAGGAGGGGCCTGCATCTGGGAGAAGCTTGAGCTGTGTACACACGCCCTTCTGGCGGTGGCTGGCTCAGGTGTGGCCAAGGGAGAGCAACCAGGCTAGCAAGAAGACCTCGAAGTCAGATGACAGGTGGTGCAGGATCTGAGACTGTCCTTCCAGAGAAGAGGATGTGGGGAAAGGGCAGGAACAACTCTCTCATTCTGAGTCACTTCAAGGTCCTAGAGGCTACAATGGAAGCGACCCTGGTGAGTCCATCTGATTTCTTGGCTGTGTGCACAGCTGGGAAAGAGCCCAGGACCTAGGAGCAGCTCTCTAGCTTTGCAGGGATCCTCAGCGCCCCCAGAGAGCAATGTGAGAACCTAGGGGACCCTCCATTCTCCACACATAATCACTGCCAGCCTCTTTTGTAAGTTCACAAGAACCTCTGCCCTCCCCCACACCTCCCACTCTGTTTTCTGTTCTTGCTTCCTCTAATTACTCCCCATCAAGCATTGCCTTCAGACACCCAAGGAACAGTCACTCAGAAGATAGTACAGACATATTAGGGAGCAAGCAGCAAACTAGATACATGTATTTACTTTTTTTGTGCCCAGGATCGAACTCAGGGCCTTGTGCTTGCTAGGCAAGCACTCTAACCACTGAGCTAAATCCCCAGTCCCCCATATATTTACTTTTGTTCCCTTTTTAAAGGCATGAACCCACAAAGACAAAGAGAAAAAGTGAGAGAAGATAAGATAGTCACAAAGTTTTGAAAGCTGGGAAGCAGACAGACAGGTTGTCAGCAATTCAGCAGATCCAAAAGGTCTGAATCCTGTCTGCCAGGAAAAAAGCAAGAGGATCCCAATTATACCCATGATCTGCAAGAGGCTCACAAACTGGTAATAATGACCTCTGGAAGTGGAAGGGAAGAGGGACCTGAAACCTGGAGGAGCTGTTAAAGCCCACGTAAAGAGCGATTAGACCCCTGGATCCCGCTCCCATTCCCCACGGTCACTGCTCTTCCCACTCCCTGGAAGAACCTTGTCTTAGTTACATCCCTCATGGCTGGAACACAATACCCAACACCGCAACTCTAATGAGGAAAGGTTTATTTTAGCTCACAATTTGTAGAGGTTTCAGCCCGAGTCAGCTGGTTCCAAGGCAGGGCGCCAGGATAGACAGCTCATGGCACCGCAGCAGGAAGCAGAGACATTATCAAAGGAGACGGAAGGGAGATAGACCCTTCCAGACCCCGACCCCAGTGACCCGCCTTCTCAACCAAGCTTCACCTCCTCACATCACATTTAGCTATAAACTCATCGGTGGATTAACCCCACCTCTGAGCCCATGAGGATTGGGGGTGGGGGAGGGGATCTAAATCTAAACCATAACTAACCTGGAACGTGGTGCTTTGAAGAGAAGTAAACTGAGGGTCCCTGTAGTAAAGAATGCCAGGCACAGGGAACACAGGCGTGCTTGACTCTGAGACACCCCTGCACACACCTTTACCAGCTAGGCAATGGAGAGACGGGGAGAGAAGGGTCTATCTCCCCAGGCAGCTCTTACCATGCTCTGCGGCCCAGAAGGTAGGCCCCTTGCCAACAGGACCTTCTACCATCTTCAAGTGATGAGGCCCTCTTCACGTGCCAGCACCATGCTCTTAGGCTTCCCAAAGTCTAGAACAGTGAGCTAAATAAACTTCTCTTCTTACTCTGCTTGTGGTTACAGAGGCAGAAAGCAGACAGACACAGTTACCCACTCTGGGCCAGCAGTGGATAGGCCCAATACACAGGCCTCTTTCCAGCTCTCCTGCCACACACTGTCACCTCAGCCCCACAGCTCTCTTTCTTGTTCCAGCTCTGCAAGTCGATGCCCCATTTATTTGGGTGATGTAAGGTAAAAATGGCAGCCTCCAAGGACACCATGCATCCAGCCAACCACAGGAAAGGGGCTCAGCCATCAGAACTCTTCCTTTTAAAAGGCTTGAAGCAAAAAAATAAATAAATAAAATGAAAAGCTTGAAGCTGGACAGGAATAACCTCTTCTCTTTCATCTTTGGGTCCAGTTGTAGAAAGCAGGTGATCCTTTCCTTCAGGGCTCGGCTCTCATTCCTTTGGGCTGGGGGAACTGGAAGACTTCAAATTTAGATGGAAATGAGTATATACTGCATCGTAACAGAAGGAACATAATTAAAACACCCTAAGACATCTCTGTATCTCTTGGCCTTGGAATGAACGCATGTTCTGTGAATAGCTTCTAGTGCATGACCAAATGCACAACAGTTTGAAGGAACAAAAATGTTCACTAATGTCTTCCCTCATCCATTACTCCCTGGATCCACCTGCAGAGAAAAAAAAAAGAGAGAAAAAACAAATATCTGAATAAGTTCAGTTACAGTTACTATTTCCACAAAATAGACCTCTAATTTACATTCACTGTAGAGCTGGCTCAAATTTTGATCTCCCTAGCACATAATACATGCTGAATAAATATTTGCTAAATAAATATTTGTTAAATAAATTGTAGAACAAATAAATGAGTAAATGAACAAAAAGATCACCTTAAAGATGTCCTGCAGTAGGGGAAAGAGAATGTCCATGAACTTTCCAAGGGGACATACACAAACTCAGGCGGTCTGCAATCCCCACCAACCCCCTTCACAAAAGCAGTGTGCAAGCTCTCTGGTGCTGTATGGATATGTGAGTTTTTAAATTCTTAATGGAGCTCATAACCCAGAAAAAGTTAAAAATTATTTTCTTAAGGCCTTCCAACATAGTGATGAATGAAGACCATAAGTAATACTAATTTACTTCCCATGGCCAAATTCTAGTTTATTGGGATGGGGCCAGGATTAGACCCTCAGGATACTCTGAATGTCTACCTACACAAGAGGGCTCTGGATCTCTAAGTCCCATGGTGGAGCTTTGTTTGCTGTATTTCCAAGTGCACAATTAAATTCCCCAAGCAGCAGTCCCTAATGAAGCAAACCGATTATGGATCCATTAAAGTCTTGCAGAGGGCCATTAATCCTCACCACAGCCAGCCAGTGGGAGGATGCCACAGGGAGGCATGGGGTTCTCCTGAGGAAGGGACTGAGCCCAGAGATGGTCATTAGTTCCCCTTACACCACTCCAGCCCCCAGGAACTTCATCTTCCTGGAGGGGCGGGTGGGGCCAGGGAGCCAGGCTGTGTGTCCACCTGCAGGGTGTCAGAGCAGAGGAGAGAGACAGCAGGAAAGAAGTGCACAGCTAGGCCTCCCATTCACTCTGCTCATCACCAGAGGAATCAGTTTGTTTCTAGAGGTCCATGGAATTTTCTTGGTTTCCACTAAATCCCAAAATTATTGAGACTGCAAGAAAGTACCCTGGACTCTAAAATGAATTCAAAATGTACACACATCATTGCAATCTGAAGAACCAAATTATGTTCTCTTACAATTAAAATAAAGGGTATGGACCACAGAGATTGACGAATGGCCCCCTGGGATGTGCTCAGATGTCCAAGTCCATTACAGGAAAAGCCACCCTGCCTGACCTCAATTTAACAAGCCTACCAGAACCTCAGCTATGCAGCAAGACAGGCACCCTTAAAAAATTTGCTGGAAATAGGAGTGGGTGTCAGGAAGCTGTCCGTACTCCCTGGACTGACTTCTCAAGACCTAGGCTCTTGAGGATGAAGGGCGTAGTCAGTGGCCCAGATGTCAGCAGTGACTCCTACTGAAGTTCACCTGTTAGCACTACTGAAAATCAACCTTCTGGAGCAGTGAGTGGGAATGACAGTAAACTTCCTAGAAAGCTCAATCAAAAGAGGTGTGCATACCATTTGTATTAATCTGTTGCTGCCTAACAATTTGCCCCACACTCAGAGACTTAAAATAACAAACATCATCTCATAGCTTTTGTGGTTGGAAACTCAGGTATGGCATAGCAGGTACTTCTGCCTCAAAGTGTCACAGGCTACAGCAAACATGTCACCACAGATGCAGGCCCATTTCCAAGCCACTCACACTGTTGGTGAAGGATTCACCTTCACACGAGACATTGGACCAAGAACCTCAGGTCCTCAAGGCTGCAGGTCAGAGACCTCCTTCAGTTCCTGGCTATCATACACCCCACAACATGGCAGTTGACTGTCCTCGAAGCAAACACAAAAGAGAACATGAGTAAGATGCAAGCCACAGTTTTGGCACCATAATTTTGAAAGCAACCTCCCGTAACTTTTGCTACATTCAGTTAATGAAAGGCAATTCATTAGAGGGGAAGGGGTTGCACTAACGGGAATGTAGGTAGGGATTGGTGGGGACTGATTTGTAGGCTGCCCTCATACCCCTAAACCCATTAATTACACTTTCTCGGAGGTGCCCTTGTTACGGTTTAGATCGAAAACATCTTCCAAAAGTTTCATGTGTTTGGAAAATGATGGGTTTATGGGGGCACTGTACTCATCAGTGAATTCATCCACTGCTGAGGTCAGTAGCTGAGTGTGCTGTTAGGAGGTGGGGCCTGGTTGGAAACGGATCACTGGAGGCGTGACATGGAAGGGCATATTCTCTTCCCCAACTCCCTGCTTTCTCTGCTTTCGGGCTGCCATGAGACAAGCGGCTGTGCTCTGCCCAGGCCCTTCCATCATGCTATTCTGCCTTGGAGTCAGCTGAGCTCGACCATCCATGGACTGAAACCATGAGCTGAAATAAACCTCCCTCCTTTAAGTTGTGGGTGTTGGTTATTTTGTCCCAGCAAATGGAAAGTGACTAATATGCCAAAATAAATAATCAGATGAGTACAAAGATGCACAGACAATATTGTTGTTTAAAATAGTGTATAAATTGAACCCAGCTGGGCTGTCCTTGTTCTTATCCTTACCAGTTATTAAAACATGATGTAGAAGAACATTTAAGTACATGAGAAAACACTTGCAATATAACATATTAAGTTCAAAAAGAAGAATACCAAATTATTGCAATATGATTCTAATATTTGAAGAAAAAGAAACATCCACTTTTAAAACACTTAGGGCTAGGGTAGTGTCTTCCAGTAACAAGACTATGCAAGATTTCCATTTCCTCCTTTTTGCTTCCTGTGTCTTCATAATTTTGTATAATCAAAGAACATGCTGTTTTGAAGATTTCCATTCAATGAACAGTGCCAATGTTAAGTTTTCTTCTACATACCTAAATGTCAAGTAAGATACAAGATGGAGTGTAATGCAGCCACGTTTTGGGGAGTTAACTAGCAGTGCTCTGAGATTGAGGGAGAGAAGAGAATCAGGCCCCAGACCATGACATTATGCTACTGTCCCGTGGACAACACCACCCTGTGAGCACACATCTTGGCAAGTGGATGTGCCTGGGATAACTCAGAAAAAGGCGCCCCTCTCTCTGGACAGACACAGTGCTATTCCAGCATGCACAGCATAGCCAAGGCAGTGTGGGCTGGATTGCAGCTCCACTCACCTCCCCAGACAGGGGCCTATGTCCTTGTCCTTACCTGCCTCACAGAGACACCCCAAACAGAAAGGCCTCAGACCTTGACTGTCAGAGGTAAGGCAAGTGGGCAAAACTTGCATTTCCTCATACTGTGGGCCTGCACCTTGCCTCCCCATAACAGTATCCTCTCCTGCTCTGTGAGCAGCCATCAAGAATGCCACCAGTTCACTGGAAAGGAGATACCCATTAAGAGACTGACCTAAGGTATAAGAGCAAGAAAGGAGAGGCACAAGGGCTTGAAGACCAGTCTTGTGAGTTCTCCTCCAGGGCTCACTGCCTTCATCTCCAAGACTGGCCTCCAGTAACAATCCTGACTTCCCAGGACCTGTCCTCATCACCCAACCACATGCCCAGCTTGGGGCCTGTATGTACAGCTGCGTCTTTATATTCAGAGCTTCCCTCACACATACACCTGTCTCTCTGCCCAAAGGACAATTGAAAACAGGCTGCTCAGCCCTCAGGATAGGACAGCTCCTTCTCATCCTTACAGATCGTTACTGTCAGCATTATCCCGTTTAACTTCCCACATCCCTAAGAAGTAGGTATTAATGTTCTCTGTCATATAATTGTGACTCTAACACAGGAACATCTCTGAGGGGACTCTTCTCCAGAAAACTGTCACTCTGTTCCAAAGGGAGGTTTCTAAATTCTCTCAAGGATAACCTTCAGGTGAGCTGAACCTACCTTGAAATCTGCTGCCCTGTCCTGACTGGCCTGTCCAGGCATCCCACAGGCTTTGTCTCTTGCCTCCTGATCCCTGTCTGAGGCTCAGCACCAGGTAATCAACCCCAGAGAAACCCACAAGAGTGGCCACTTCTAGGACCTTAGCTCACAGGGGCCCCACACAGGTGAGAGACACTGGCAACCACCTCAAGCCAAGTATTAATAAGCCCATTTTCCAGCTGAGGCCTTGAGGCAAGGAGCACAATAGGATCTGTCCAGCCCTTCAGCAGGGCTGTCCTGCCTTGGGGAGGCCCCATGTTGGCAGCAGAAACTCAGCCTCTCTGGCCCATAGTACCCAGATGGCCAGTCCTCTTTCACACCCTGGGTTTAAAAAGGCAACTCAAAATCCACTTCTTAGGAGGCCCTGGCTGTCCATCATGGTCATGCCATATCTTGGAGAACTTGGTGAGAGCAGTGAACTTGAGATGCACCTTAGCTGATGAATTTGACTTCCTAAAGGACCATAAAGCCCCTCTGCATGACTCAGCCTACCTCACCACTCTTAATGAGCTGTGGAGGGTACTGTGGTGGCCCAGCCCTGGAGCACTGTTGTCTGGGAGAAGCAGGACACTCTAGAGGAGCTTGCTGTGGCCAGTGAAGAGTTACCTAGAAGGCAGCCTCCAATCTCCTAACAGCCTGAGGAAGGCAGTACTAGGATTATTCCCATTTACAGAAGAAGAAAGTGAGGCAGAGATGGGGCTGAGTAACTTGCCCACTAAAACAGCTAGCCAGGAGTAGGCCAGGGCTCAGAGTCTGTGGACCTTCCCCCTCACCAGGGTGTGTCCTGGTGCCCCAAGCTGGTGGCTGACACCCAGGAAGCTCCTACTGTCCAACATCCCTCAGCCAACCCATGGCCAGACTGGACCCAGGACTTGAGTCTCCTCTGGATGAAGGTCTGGAGGACGTAAAGGGATGAGGTTCTGCACAAGGGCATCGATGGCACAGACCTGGCAAAGAACCTAGTGTCCCACTTTGTACCCTCCTTCCATCCCTACCAGAGGAAGCTGGCACTGCAAGAGGCCCTAGGGGAGCCCCAAGCCAGCAACCCTCTGATCTACAGGCAGAAGAAGGTCCTGTTGAGAAGGAGCTCACCTCTAGGGCAGTAGGGGATGGTAAGAGCTGCCTGGGTCTCTCCTTGCCCCATCTCTCCATTGCACGGGTGGCAAACCTGAGCCCCACAGCATCCGATGTCACACAGTTAGGAAGGCCATGACCAAGATGACTGAGCCAGGGTGCTAGGTGCACCTATTATCTCATTGCCCACTCTGATCACTGCTTAACCTATAAACCCTAAACTGACCCTCCCTCTCTCACCTCAATGACTCCCTCTCTCTTTGCTTCATTTCTCCATTTGTAAGACTGTTCATTTAAACTAAATGTTGTTCTGTCTCCATACTTTCCTTTTAGTCTAAAAAGTAGTTGGCCCTAGACCCAGTGAAGATAAATCAATTTCAGACAATGTCCATCTCCCTCCACTGCATCCTCCCCTATCTGTTTCCTGTTTGCCTATCACTGTCGAAACAATGACACTTGCTGAGTAGCCAAGGAGAAGGCCATCAGATGGAGAAAGGAGGTATGGCAAACGCCAGTCTGAACAAAATGGTATCTGAGCTCCCCAAAAAATTTCTTCCCCTTCCCACTGGGAGATTTTATCACATTTTATGTAAGCACAGAGCAGCTGAGCATATGGACAGCAGCTCACGTCTGCCCATGGTGGAGAATAATGGGGTCCCTGATGCAGCGGACTCCCAGGATGATGGAGCACTCTCTACGTGCCATGATGGAGGACCCAAAGACAAGAGCCTCTCTCCCACCATTGCTCTGCTTCCCACCAGCCTTCCATGATCTCTGAGCATCCTCCACTGGAGGGAGGATTTGCATTTGATCATTGTATTTGATCATTGTAAGGACAAATGGCAGCTCCCAATTCTTGTGTCCCCCGTGTAAGCATTTCACATGCATCATCCCAGCTAAAATCCTGTGAGATGGACACCATGGTTATCTCCATTATATAGAGGAGCAAAGCAAGTTTTGACCACATGAAACAATTGCCCAAGACCACAAAGCCAGTTAAGGGCATACTAGAGGTGAAGCCTGGTCTATCTACCCCAACCCTGCTGCCACATGTCTTTTGTGGAGACAGCCATGGTTCAGAGTCTCTGGGTTAAAACATGGATCCTTGTGAAAAATGAAGCAATGTATTTTTTTAGACAATCAAAGAGATGTGATCATGCACTGGATAATAGGTGATACCAAAGAAACATTTAGGATTGTAGTGACCTGGTTATGTAAGAAGATGCTCAGGTCTTTAGAAATGCACCCTGGATCATGTAGTAATGTGGAAACCTAAAATGTGGAATTTACTATAAAATAATTCAGGAAACAACGAAAACAAAAGGAGCAAAAATCTTACTACTTGTTGAATCTAGGTGATATAGTTCAACCTGACTGGATTAAGGAATACCTAGCAACCAGAAAAAGCCTTATTTGGGGTGTATCTGTGTTGGCTTTTCCACAGAGATCACCATGAGTATGAGTGGCCTAGATAGGGAGACCCACCCTCAATGTGGGCAGCACCATCCAACCTGCTGAGGGCCTGGAGAGAATAAATACAAAATGTGAATGTGCCATTCTCAAAGCTGGAACATGCTCATTTCCTGCCTTGGACTTCAGGACTCCAAGCTTTCTGGCCTGTGGGCTGCAAGACTTAGACCAGCAGCCTCTTTACTATGTCCCCAGGCTTTTGACCTGGAACTGAGAGTTACACCATCAACTTCTCCAGTTCTAAGGCCTTTGGGCTTGGGCTGAGCCATGCTACTGCCTTCCCAGGGTGTCTGGCCTAGCAGTGACCTGTCATGGGACTTCTCCATTGCCATAATCACATAAGCCAATTCCCCTAATAAAATTCCCTTCTCAGGTGTCTATACACATGTCTATTGATTCTGTCTCTCCAGAGAACACTAATACACTACTTTTGAATATGTGTGAAAATATTCATAATCATACATTTAAAACACACCAGGAAAATGCAAATCAAAACCACAAAGAGATACTGCATCTCGCACCCATCATGATGGCTACAATCAAAAATAGAAAATAGCAAGAAATGGTGGGGGTATGGAGAAATTGAAACTCCTGTATATTGTTGGTGAGAATGTAAAATGGTGCAGTCACTGTGGAAAACATAATGGCAGTTCCTCAAAAAATAAAAACATAGTTACTATATGTTCCAGCAGTTCCACCTCAGGGTATATCCACAAAAGAATTGAAAGCAGGAACTTCAAGAGGTGTATACTCTCATAGCAGCATAATTCATGTTAGCCAAAAGGCAGAAGCAACCCAAGTGTCCACTGAAAGAGGAATGGATAAACCAAATGTGGTCTCCTTATAAAATGGAATATTATTTGGCCTTTAAAAGGAAGGAAATTCTGACACATTTAATAACACAAATGAGCCTTGAGGACATTCTGCTAAGTGAAGTAAGCCAATCGCACAATGACAAACACTGTGTGATTCCACTAACACGAAATAATCTAGAGCAGCCAGGCTCATAAAGACTGAAAGCAGAATAATGGTGGCCAGAGGCTGGGGGAGGAGAACAAGGAGAAGTTGTTTAATGGGAACTGAGTTGCAGTTTCCCAAGATGAAGACGCTCTGGAGATTGGCTGTTCTTAGCATGGCGAACGCACTTGATACTACTGTACACTTCAAAACTGTTAAGACAGTGAAAGTTACATATACTTTACCACAGTCTCTTCAAAAGGAAAATACACAGCCACACCAACAAAAGTCAAGCAGGAGGCAGATTTGTGTGTGCATATAAAAGTTCTCCGAAAGCTATCTTCACTTGAAAGAAAGCAAACACAGAGCACGGTGGTTATGTAGATGCACGGAAAATAATTCACCAGGTATTGAGCAGTGGTTGTCTCTGGGGAAGGAAACTGGGGTAGCTGGGAAATAGGAAGTTTGTATTTTCTATCTGTATATCCTTTTATGTTGTTTTAATATTTTGGGTATGGTACTGGAGATTGAATCCAGGGTATTCATACTGAACTACATCCCAGCCGTTTTTAAAAATTTTTCTTTTTATTTTGAGACAAGGTCTCGCTAAGTGACCAAGGAGGGACTTGAACTTGCAATCCTCTTACATGACTTTGGTAATCAAATGAGTCTGATTTTTTTTCATGCAACTGCAATCCCTAGAACAAGAAACCATCACAGTCCCAAATGGTCAACAGTGGCTATGGGATAAACCTGCCTCTGGCCCTGGGGGTTGCAGTGAGGGAGAGACTTGAGTCTGGGCTTGAAGCCACTTGAGGCCTCACTGTACGGCTTATGGAAGGAAAGAGTCTGGGTCAGGGGACAGAGGCATGGACAGAGGAAGGCGGAAACCCTAGTGCAGCCCCATGCCAGACTCGAGCATCGAGTCTATAAAACTGAGGCACAGAGAGAGTGAATAAGAATCCCGGACTAACCACCACGCTACACTATGGTACCTCTCAGTGGAGATATACTCAGGACTCCACTGGACAGAAGTAATAGAAACTCAAATCACCAAGCTCAACCATAAAAGGAACATAGTAGATCATGAGACTGAAAAACCCACAAGTTCTGCTTTAGGCCCAGCTGGTTCTAGGTGCTCAAGTGATGTGTGGCATCCACCTTCACTCTACTTTCCCCCAGGTAGGCTGACTCGTCAAGCAGAGCACAAAAGATGGTCCCCAGGCTTCGGCTCTACCAGCCTGCACCCCCACAGAGCAACAGCGACTCCTTCCAGCAAAACGTCCAAGATTGGGTCTCACACGCTGGGCTTGGGAGACTTTAACAAAAAAGACAGCATCAATCACACAGCCCTGAGGATTGAGAGTAAAGGAGGGGCAACTCCCAAAGTGGAAATGAAATGACAATTCCCAACATACAGATAATGGCTCCTGGGCGGCCACAAATACTAATGGTCCCTCCAAAGTATAAGTGCTTATAATTCTTCCCACGGGGTCAAACAGGGGAGACGGCAGTTACTACTATATGGAATTCCACTCTGCCATATGCATGCCATTTGCCACAAACCACAGTAAGAGCCAGACACAGAGAAGTTGGCAGGATATCACCATTGGGCCCAATATCACGCAGGTTTCCAAATCCCCTCCCGAGTCTTGTACTTATTGGCCATGTGCTTTTGGAAAGAAAGATGCTATTCTCACCCTTAGTTTCTTCATCTGGAAAATGGGAACAATAAAATTTCACTGATAAAATTGCAAGTAAGGATTTTAAGAGGCATGTGGGGGCCTGATACCACCTTGGCACACATGGGAAGCATTAGGGGCTTGACTGAGGTACCACACTCCTGGAAAGTGCTTTGGGCATCTGAACTGAGGACCACAAGACCTTCAAGAAAACAATCCTCTTTTTTTTTTTTTTTTTCACTTTACTGGTTGGCAGACTTTAACAAAAAGAAATGAAACAAAAGCCAAAGCTGGGGCTCTCTGAAATCTTTCTCAAGGCCCCTGACTCTGCAGCGATGAAAATTCGAGGAGAAACGGCACAGCTGGGCCAACTGCTGGCGAAGATTAGCTCGAAGGGTCCCAGGGCCGGGCCTACAGAGGCGTCCCTGAGATGGCGAGGCTGGAGGAAGGGAGCAGGAAGGGGGATGCTGCTCACCGCTGCAGCGCCTGGCGCAGGGGCTTGCACACCTCTGAACTCAGTGCTCATCTTCTGACGCACTGTTTTGTCACTGCAGAACACCAGACTAATGGCTCCCAAAGTGGGTACCACAGGACCCACAGTCCTGGAGGCCCTAACATACAAGTTAACACTTTGGGCGATTTGAATTCTAGAGAGAATCAGCATTAAAATGTCCAGGAAGACTCCGTTTGTGCAAATCTTTAATGCAAACCACCCTGTTAAAACATCCCGATTGTATCCAGAATTGCACAATCGCCATCCTGCCATGTGAAGGAGTTGTAGCCGCTGGACTGCCCACATCAACACCGCTGCAGCTAGAGAATAATCACACCCATCCTTGGTCCGGACTGCGGGAACAAGGTCTTGGATGATTCAACTTGTGAACGACACAGGAACTTGAAGGATGGATCCAGGCCCAAGCTGCAAGCCCTGACCTGAGAACAAGCTGTTCCACTCACCCAGGACCTTGGCCTGCAACTCAAATTTCGCAGGAGGGCGGGCAAGAGAGAAGATGGCTTAAAGCAGGGTCAACCAGCTACAGCTTACAGGCCACAGTCAGCCCACCCCAGCTTCTGTAACTAAAGCTCGATCAGAACATTGATTTAGGTACCGTCCACTGCGGCTTTGACACAATAGCCAAGTTGAATGACTGCAGCAGGAAGCATTTAGCCTGCAAGGCCTCAAATGTTCCTTTACAGAAAAATTTGCCACCCTCTGCTTTAAAATAAAATCAACAGGCTTCTTGCACACAGGACTTTAAGCTATTTGTTGGGCAATGTGAATGCATGTGAGAGAAATTTCCCAAACTCATCAGATGACAAAGCCTCTCTTCCCCGGGCATCTCACAGAGCTGGTGTCCAAGGAACACTGGCCACAGGGGTTTTGTGTAATCTAAACAGGGTGTCCTAGAACAGAGGTTAGGAGTCAGGGGATGTCCACAGGAGCCCCCAGGCCCGTGACTCAAAGGAGAGGTCTATGATCACTGAGACACACATTCTTCCTGCTTCCCACAACTAGGCACTCCAGGGCACCTCGGTCTGTGTCCATCACACTTTGGCCCCACCCACTGAAGCCTGCAGGAAAACACAGCCCAGGGCTTCCTGCTTGGAAAATGACCGCATACATTGCCCTGTGGGACCAAGCTTGGCCCTCAGGATCAGCTCTCCTGCTGGGAGGTGGGGAGGTGGCAAAACTGGAACCATTCCCCAACAATGCTCTGAGAACATGAGTTCGCTCCTTTACAAAAGCAAAGAAGAAGCAGAGCCAGGCTGCAGCTCTACAAACTCAACACTGCGCGTGCTTGTCAGGGTCTCGGCCCTGTCGTCCCTTGCCTCAGGGCACACAGCTGGCCAAGGACCAGCCTGCAAAGTGAAAGCAGCTGCTTCTCCTCCAGCTCAGACCCCAAGTACTCTGGGCACCTCACTGCCACAGACACCACACCCTACTGTGATTACTGCCAGTGTCTGGTCATTCATGTCCCAGCTCTGGGCAGGAACAATGCTGCAGGAGCCCCTAGCCACCCCAGGCACATGGCTGGAAAAGCCAATCTCCACCCTGCAGGGCTCACCAGCCTACCTAAGGGCAGCTATGGGACTGGTGAAGCACTGGGAACAAAGGAAACCCAGAAAGGCTTCCTGGAGAGCAGGGCTTCTGATGGGCCCGGGCAGAACATGGACAAGGAGACAACAAGGGCACAAAGGCGTCACAGAGAGTAGGCACCAGCCTGCCCCGGGGCGGGAGCATGAAAGCCCACAGTACAGCAGAGGACAGCTTAGTTCCATGTCTGCTATCGCCCATCAGGGGAGCCACGGTGAGTGGCAACCTCACTGGGGCCAGGTGGCGGCAAAGCAGCCGGAGGGCAGGAAAGGAGAGTCTGCCATTAGCAAGTTCCATCAGAGCCTCTGCGATGGCTGCAGCAGGACCAGAAGTGGCAGCTCATAGGAAACCTCACTATTCAGCCCACATGCAGAAGTAACCCTAACAGACAGCAACTGTGTCAGCACACAGTGTTCCAGCAACCTGCGAAGTGCTGCATGGCTTCCTTTTCTCCTCCCAGCACCCTCAGGAGCCGGATGTAACAATGAGCCACATCTTCCTAAGAAGCCGAAGTTCAGAGAGTTTCAGTAACTCGCTCGGGGGCGTACAGTCAGGAAGTAGAGGGCCAAGGATTCGAATCCAAGCTCTTTCTTACCCACACTTCCTTAACCTCTTCCTGAGGAAGAAAGAAAATTCTCAGCAGGTGGGCTGTGAGCTGCGCTGGAAGGTGGTTGCTGAATCATTTCCTCCCCTAGACTCCACCGCAGGCTGCATTAGCTGTCAGGAAGGACCCAGCTGGGCCTTGGCTGTGGTGGCCTTCAGCCACACTCCAGTATCAGCATGTCTCTAGCCCCACCACCTGGCGTGTAGTAGGTGTTCAGCAAATAACCACAGAATGAACAAATGGTCATGACTGTTTCTAAATGACTGAAAATGCTCCATGGTAACCAGCTTTTCTCCTTAATCCGTGTTGAAAGACAAAGTGAAGCTCTCCAAATATTTGCATGATTATAATCCATCTTGAAATTGAAATGTGTTTCCCCAAATTACCCACTGTGTCTGGTTTCAAAGAAGTTCTATTCTTGTAGACTTGAGCTGCAAGATGGAACACGTCAAATCTTGACAGTAAAAAGGAGAGACGCCCCAAGGATGCTCCAAAAGACAGTAGCTAATCCTGACAGTTCTGCTGCCCAGAAAAGGTCTCGGGGGAGATGTTGAATGACTTTCTCTGGGGTAGCAGACCTCGCCATGTGGCCTTGGCTTCCCCATAGTTGAGCATTCTTCCCCCTAGTCCAAGAATTGATGCAATAAATCTCCTGGCAATTGAGGGTCTCATGACTGTGGCTGTTGGCCAAAGATGAAGCATCTTACCTAAGACCATCTGGCTCCATGTGTTAGATAGACCAAGGCTGAGAAGACACAGGTAGGCACCTACCACCAAGGGAAGGTTTCATCCTTAGGAGAGGGGCTTATGGGTGATTTGGGATTCAGAACACAAAAGGTCACATGTCTCCAGGGGCTACAGTGGTCCTCACTGGATGGGGCCATTCAGTCCAGCTATAAGGATAGCAATGATGGGAGGACAGGACTACAGCTGTGAAGCAAGGGTAAGCAAGTCAGCAGATCCCCGATTGGGCTGTGGGAGAGGCCTGAGATGGCCAGGAGGAGCTCAGAGGCTTCCCTTTGTTAATCTGTGACCTGGCTATTACCTCTTCTTGGTGACACTACTGCTGGCTCTGGTCAGCACCTCCCCTTAGTGACACTACTACAGGCACCTGCAGGCCAGAACCATGTCTGAAATCTCTGTCTCCTGTGCTCCTCCCAGAAGATGGCACAGACAAGGTACTCAGAGAAGGTAGTCAAATGGCAGTAGTCATTTTTAAAGGATTTGTCCTTAGAGATTTCTGGTACAAATCCAGAAAACAAATATTTGGGTGGACTGAAAGGCAGGCTTTACAGCAGGTTGTTTAGGAGCAAGACGGCCCGGGTTCAAATTCTAACTCTACCACTTGCTGGCTGTGTGACCTTGAGGAAATCCCTCAGCCCCTCTGAGCCTCAGCTCCCCGGTCTGTAAATGAGAGCCCCTCACGGATTTCTGGCTAGGATTAAAGAACTAAATTTTCATAAAAATGTTCAGACAGTGCCATTTTTACACATAGAGCAGAGTTTGTTGTCACCTTCTATCATCCATGTTGAAAGTTCTGCTTAAAGAAAACTATGCTTGTCTGGCTTAGGGCCTGTAATGCCTGGTAAGGGCGTGGGTTGTTTGGCGTCTTGGACTATCAGGAAAATTAGGCGGAGCAGAGGGAACAGCCACTTAGTGGGGTGGGATCTCCACCCTCCAGGGCTGCTTCCCCGACATTGACACTGAATTTCACAGATTCCTTTGCCCCAGTGTCTGGCCCTCCGTTCTTCCAGTGAAACTGGGATCACTCATGGCCAAGCTCTGGGCTGGGCGCAGAAACAGTTGTGACCTGGCTCCTGCCCAAGATCTCAGTGCCTGATGGAACTCATGGTCCCCACTCAGTGCCAGAAGCTGTGACAGGGCCCAGGCAGGGGCCCAGCAAGGGAGCTGCTGAGCCTGCCTCCAGGTTCTCAGAAGGCATGACTTCAAGGCCACTGCTTTCCAAAAACAATGCTCTTCCTCTGCAGAGACTGATGAAAGTCCTCCACACCCAGGATTCTAAGACACAATAAACAAGAGGTATCTTGTGCACCCAAGACATAGAGAAGTCATGCTCCCTGAGAGAGACATGTCTCATTCCCAAGACGCCTACAGAACATCTCACCCCTGCCAGGCAGCAGAGGGATCAGGATCTGCCTCCAGGGTTTGCTGTCTCCCTGCTTCTGGCTGGTCCTGAGGGATTCATAGTGTTTAAGGTTCTTCAGGGGAGCATACTGGTGCCACATGCAAGGACAAGAGTTTTTCAGGCACTGTATCTGCTGCCCTGGGGGAAGCACCACTGTGACCACCTTCATTTTGCAGATGAGGAAATGGTCATGGGAAAGTGGAATAGCTCTCCCAAGGCTGCAGCAGTCCCTACCCCGATGCTGCTCTCCAAAGGGGCTGGGCTACTGACCCATGACAAGAGGTGTCAGCCAAGCTGGGGTCTGCCCAAGGCCAAGTGCAAATCCATCTGCAGAGCCACTGGGGATCAGAGTTTGTCAGGCATGATGAATAAAGGCTCCAAGCCTTCCTCAAGAGCAGGAAGGGGAAACTGGGCCGACTTGGAAAATAGGGCCCATTGCCCTGGCCATGAGAGATTCTAGGACTGAGGAGACAGACACCAAGGGAAGTCCACTTCCACCTCCAGGGGCCAAAGTTAGGAAACAGAAATACAGGATGCCTGGCCGCATTTGAATTCCAGACACACAAATAAATGTTAATATAGGTTGTGTCACATAGATTATCTGAGATATACTTAGAGTAAAAAGCAAATTGTAGTTCATCTGAAGTGTAAATCTCACAGGCTGTTTTATCTGACAGCTGCTCACCTTGGTCCCTTGACTCCCAGTAGTGCAATTAGGAGCTTAGCGGTGGGTCTGGTACTCAAACTCACTCCTCTCCTTACAAAAGGTCCTGGGGACCAAATAGAAACATAAAGAGATTAGCAGTGTTCGAAGTGGCAGCTTCTTCAAAATTAATGACCTCACCAGACTAGAGAATATGACCCAGATTTGGAGCACACTGGCCTGCATAGGTGGTGGTTCCCCTGTCCCTGGCTGTGTGACCCAGGCAAATCCCTCCATGTCTGAGATTCTCTATTTTCCTGCAAGTTGGGGCTGATAACAAACCTGCCCCATGTCCTTCCCAAACTTCAGGGAGGTCAGCTCCCACCATGCAGGTGGAAATTCTGCCATATTATAATCTCTCAATATCATTTAAATAATAATAAATGAGAGGTTGCATTAACAGCATGACCCTGCAGCCCTTCCCACATTCTCACCAAGCCTTGTTTTCTAAGTGTGAACAGTTAATGAAATCTCTGTGCTCTGGTCGTGGCTAAAGAAAGAAGCCATAGCAAATTTGATTTAAGTGCCTAATTCCATCTGAAATGACTTCAGCAATAAATAAACCATTCTCCTTGATTTTTCTAAGTCAGCACATTTCAGCTGCAAAGTGATGTCATGGGATCGGCGGTCCTCTTCATATCACAGGTGTGCCCCCACTGAAGGAACACAGAAGCCTGGCCCCATACCAGGCAGCCACATCTCCACAAGCACAGAAATCTGTTGCCAGTCACTCACACCCTGACTCAGCTGGCAGCCGACCTCACCGGCCAAGAGGCTTTGGGAGAGAAACATTAGCTCAATGATGGTGAAATTTTAGAGACCAAGTACCCAAACTGCAACCCAAAACCCACTTATTCATTGCAAAGTGCCAACACTTCAATTAAACCTGAATACTGAGGTGTTTGTTTAGAAAAAACAACTGCTATCCAATGCTCAGCTGCTGGGGCAACTCGGCTCACGTGCCACTAGATAGGGCTCTCCATGCCCGCTGCAGCACACATACAAAAGGTTCACCACCACTGCATTAGCCTATACGGGATTCCAGGACTAGAACCTGGAATGAGGGTCCTGCCCTTTGATCAGGAGCTCATACCCAGTGCTTCCTGGGCTTGGAAGTGCTTCTGGGATTCATGGCATGTCTAAGCATGCTCCTCTGGGGTCAGCTGGTTGGGGCCCCAATCAGCCAAACCAAAAATCACTTACTAACCAAAAATCACTGATGAACTTGAAGGCTCTATCTTCACCTGTGCAGTAGGTATAATGTAAATAACCACACTTAGGTCTGCTGCCAGGCTGATCTCAAAGCACCCACCATCTGTTGTCGTCATCATTGTGTAGAGAGCACATAGCCCAGGGCCTGTCTGTGGGTGAGCTCCATGCCGCAAATTGGGAGTGCTTCTTACCCATGCTCTGTGCACTCTCAGGAGCTCAGAGGAGGTATATATGCAAGCGCACACACGCACACACATATACTGTCTCACTGATACATACACAGACACCCACAGACATACCTCACCACACACACACTCACTGACACCCACAGACTTGCAGACACCCATATAGTCACAGACATACCAAGACACCCATATACATGCAGACATATACCCAAAGGCTCAAACCACACCCCACACACACACACTGACATCCATAGACTCACAGACACATACACATAGTGATACCCATATAGTCAGTTAGAAACAGGGAAGTTGAAGGAGTCACTCCCCTGCCTTCATTCAACTATAAACACAATGCCACCCTAATGATTATCTGTGTTTAATCTTAAGAGGTTGTGATGTGATGCCTGAGGCAGCAGATCATTGACACCAGCAAGAAACAGAACGGGAGGCACCTGGAGTCAGAAGTGTCTGACCACAGTGGGAAGTAACTGGAGTCAGAGATGTCTGACCACAGTGGGAAGTAACTGGAGTCAGAGATGTCTGACCACAGTGGGAGGCACCTGGACACAGAGGTGTCTGACCACAGTGGGAGGCACCTGGACTCAGAGGTGTCTGACCACAGTGGGAGGCACCTGGACTCAGAGGTGTCTGACCACAGTGGGAGGCACCTGGACTCAGAGGTGTCTGACCACAGTGGGAGGCACCTGGACACAGAGGTGTCTGACCACAGTGGGAGGCACCTGGGCTCAGAGGTGTCTGACCACAGTGGGAGGCACCTGGACTCAGAGGTGTCTGACCACAGTGGGAGGCACCTGGAGTTACAGGTGTCTAACCCTTTAAATACTGGAAGCCTGAGTTATCAAGGGTTCCTCTTTCTCCTCCTTTTTCCCTTCACCCTTCTGCCTGTTCCTGCTGTTCATGACCTTCAATAAACATAGCTACTTACTACATACTACGAGGTGTATGCTTGGCGATTCTTTCCTTGTTGTGCACAAGAACCTGGACTATTTGGGGCCCATTCAACTGTAACACATAGACATACACACAAAAGACACACTGACAGTCACACATAGCTTATGCATGCACTGACACACACTGTCATACACACATACAGTTAGATACACACATGTACACACACATACACAGATGCACATAAATATACACACACACATATACACACTAACACACAAACACAGACACCCAACATCCACAGAGTCACATACACACACTCTCTCACACCAACAGGCAAAGTAGGACTTAGACACAGGTGGATGCGGTCACAGAGCCACTGTCTCCAACTGCAAAGTCACAGGTTCACGTGGACACTTGGCCCCCACCCCTGCTTGCTCCACCTTAGTCACCACCCCAAGGTGAGCCTCAG
>PVJO010009551.1:0-68930 GCA_004026905.1 Hystrix cristata
CATTTTTATTTCTTCATGTGAGAAATGTTTATTCATTTCAGTTGCCCATTTTTGGATTGGGTCTTTAAATTTGGGAGGTTTAATTTTTTTGAGTTCTTTGTATATTCTGGATGTTAGACCTTTGTCTGATGGATAGCTAGCAAAAATTTTTTTCCCAGTCTGTGGGTTTTCGCCCTACTCTATTGGTGATTTCTTTTGCTGTGCAAAAGCTTTTTAATAGCATGTAAGGACCCAAATAATTTCTATATTTGTATTAGGTAACTTGATATTTTAATTTTTAGTAATAAAATGTACATAATACAAAGTTTTCAATTTCAACCATTTTAAAGTATGTCAATTACTTTCACAATGCTGTGTAATCACCAACACGCTGTCCAAAATTTTACTTCTCAATGATTATGCATTGGTTCTTTCCCCTCAGATGGCACAGAGCAACACATGTGGACCCAGACGATGTCTGCACATATTGTGGATTTGCATCACAGCTGAGGAGCAACACTGAATATGAGGAACCCACTGATTTTATAGCAAGCAGTGAACAAACTTGCTCTTTGTCCTGGGGTAGGAGAAGATACAGAGAGGTGGGGAAGAGAAGCTACCTTATTCCTTAAGGTTACTAGCTGCATCCCAATCCTGAGAAATAACCCTGATAAAAGAATAGCCAGGGCCTTACAGATTTGGCCACCCAGAAAGATGTATAGGAACAACAGAGGCCCAAAGAGTATGACTCTCCCAACCATAACATGACGCTGATTTGCTTCTAAAACTCCATTGAGAGAGGAGGCTGTAGGTAAGTCATTGGGCATCCCAGTGAGGCAGGTATGGTCATGAGTTGACACTTGTTGAAGCTAGATTTTGAGTACATCAAGTTCACTATTCTTGTCATTCTATTTTTGTGTATAGTTGAAATTTTACACAATAGAAGTTTTATAAAATCTATTTACTAAAGAACATCATATCATATATGTGGGGGTACCAATGTTCTTAAAAACCCAGTATATTTTAAAGTGTATATTGGCTATTTAAATACAGTATAAGGAATATTTTATTCTGCTCATTAACACTAAAAATGTACTTCAATCAAGTACAATTTCTTGTTATGGTAAATATACACCCCGTTATTTCATTACAGATAAAAGAAAGATCTGTTGGTTTGTTTTGTTTGATTTGGTTTTTTGGTTTTCTGAGACAGGGTCTCGCTGTGTACTTCACACTGTCCTTGAATTCACTGTATAGCTCAGGTCTTCCTGTCTCAGCTTCCCGAGTGCTGGGATAACAGGTGTGCACCACCATGCCCAGGTAGAAAGTTATATTTTATAGAGAGTTTCAGTCAATTCACTATACTTATCCTGCTTCTCCTCTGGAAGAATTCCTCTTTAGATGAGGTAACACAGGTTCCAAGGTCTTCAGTGTGTCTAACAATAGCTACAAAATGTTGCTATGCGACTAGGAGAAGCTAATCTATCTAGTAAAGGGAATCGTTCACTTGAACGTCCTCAGGTGCCATTTTGGAAACAAGAAACTCTGGATGCTTCTAAGCTGTGCTTGTATTTTTTTAACTGCTCTTTAAATATATTTCACCTCCTAAAAATAAAAAAAATAAAAAAATAAAATCGTCTCTAAATATATTTCACCTCCCTCTTTGGCTCATTCCCCATTAGGTGATTTTTATTTTACTAGCTAGATTTACAAAAAGTTTATAAAACTGGTTATTGACTTTAATTAAATGGTTATTTGTTTCATAGCATTTAAGAATTTATTCTTATCAAACAAAACAAAGTAAAGGCCTCAAATATCTTGTTAGAATCAGGAAATTCTTACCATTTTTAATAGCAATTCGCTTTTACCCCTTGGAGGGAGAGCAGGGAAAAAAGCTATAAGTTTCTGGTTATTTCAAACCATTTTAAATTTATAAGTTTCTGATTATGTCAAACCATTTTGAAAAAACTGGATGATGCTAATGTTTTTTACAATTATAAAATTAAGCTAATCATTCTGCAGTTTCTAACTAACCCTTGCCTTTTTAACACATGAAATATTTTGAAAATATGATGAATTTTTAAAATTTTAAATGTATTACAGTAAAAGCCACATTGCTGTTAAGTCCCTCAAAACACTCCCCTTCACTTCTAGCATTGTCATTCCTTCCCTCTGGCCACTTTCTGATGCAGGGCTGGGAGTCCTCTTTTGTGTCTTGAGTTGTGCTGTTGTGGCTGCCTAGATCCCCTGAATGGATTCAAAACGTTTACTTTTCATAGTCATTCTGACCTTGGGGAAGAGCCAGAAGTCTCACGGTGCCAGATCTGGTGAATAAAGACACATCATTTTTACTTGACAGAAATTGCCTAGGGCTGGGGATTTAGCTCAAGCAGTAGAGCGCTTGCCTGGCAAGCACAAGGCCCTGAGTTCATTCCCCAGCACCTCCCCCCAAAAAAGAAATTGCCATAAACTTTCATCAATGGAGGGTGATCATAAAATATGGTAAATATTCACATTTAGAAATATAAGACAGTAAAAGACACGTTGCCATGAATCATCCTTGAAATATTCCCTCTTGCCTTGAAAACACTTATCCTATCATTCTTGGCACTGTATCTTTTACTGTGATAAGTTTTTTTTATATAGAACGTTCATCATATTTTTCAACCACCTCTGCATGCATCATATTGTGTCTCTTTTGCGTAATCTACAGACTCTCAGAAATAATTAGAAAACTACCAGTTCTTCAGTCTTGGTGTTCAACAATTCGTCTGCCCAGAATATATTTACTAAGAACCTATGAGCCAGGCTGGGTGCCTCAGGTTGAGAGAAAGGCCAATTATGTAGATCCTGCCTTCACGGAGCGAGTGTACAACAGATTGGTTGAGTAGAGCGTTTTGTAAGCAGCACTAGTCCTCCCTCTGTGTATTTAACTAAGCCAGGTTTGAAGGGAAAAAAGGAAATATCAGTATCTACCAGGCAGAGTTTAGTCTTAAATTACAAACTAAAAGTAGACTGTACCACAAGTGCTTTGGAGCATAAACTAGAAGTCATCTAACCGATCTCTGAACAATACAAAATGTGGGAACCAGAGACATTTCCATCCTATATGGATCAGGCTGATAATTTGCTGGACGGTTGACCTGTTCTGTGACATTTGTGTGAGTGAGTAATCCAACGAGTTCTGTGCAGGAAGCACAGTGTGGGCTGGAGTTATTTCAATCCAGTGCTATGCTTTGCTTTGGTAGTAGAAGTCCACTGCAGTTTTCTTTCATCCGCAAAATGGAGATTACAAGTGTATAGAGAAAACACTCGTCCAATTTAATAAATAGTAGTTGAGAACAGTTTTCTGATGTTTTCAAGACTTCAATTGCCAAAAAAAAAATAAAAAAAAAAAAGACTTCAATTGCAGTTCTCTGCTACAACATTTTCTTTTCAGGCACATACTTATTTAGGTCCTCAAACACCAAGTAAATAGAAAATGTTTCATTCAAAACAGCAAAAAGAACTTTTATCCATGGTGGTTTTTCCTTACGAATGAGATGATTATCAGGTAGTTAATCGTTATATGAGATTGAAATTACTGTCATAATCTAACAATTGGTTCAGAATCTTTTCAAACTCAGCTTTCCCTAAAACACCATGAGTTGGCTGGTTGTGCTTTATAGTAACAACAATGGTCTGTCGCTAAAGCTACTCATTTATTGAGCGAATAAATTAATTGAGATTCACAGGACGGGGAATAGAATGAATCAGTCTACAATCTGGCCATATGGGATGTACAGATATGAGAGAGAGATCAGCAACTCCAAAGGACGATTATAAACAGAAGCAAAAAGCAATACTTTTAGTCCTGAATGATTTGGGGGGAAATCTTTATTCTAATTTGATGACTGTTTGCATAATAAAGGCATAATAAACAAATCTTTATTTAGTAGGCTTTATCTGTGCCCACCAAACTCTGGAGGCAAATGACATGCATAGTTAGTATTCTAAGCAGTACTGCTTCCTTTACAAAGGAAGTTTCCCTTTTTTTATTATTACTGGGGGCGGGTGCTGGGGATTGAACTCAGGGCCTTGTTCTTGCTAGGCAAGTGCTCTACCACTTGAGCTAAATCCCCAACCCCTCCCTTTTACTTATGCATTTGCTTTTGCAGTACTGGGAATCAAACCTAGGTCTTCAGGCATGCTAGGCAAGTGTTCTGCTACTGAGTTACACCCTTGGTCCTGGGAACTTTCCAAAGTGAATGGTGCAATTGGGTTACTTCTTATGAATATTAGTTATTAGCACAAAAATATTTAAGTCATGAATTAGAGTTTTATTTTTTAAATTAAGACAGTTGGATGTGGTAGCTCATGCTTGTAATCCTAGCAGTTGGGAGGCATGAGGGTCACTTTGAGTTTGAGAACAGACTGAACTACATAGAGTGACCCTGTGTCAAAAAACAAGAACAAAATTAAGATAAAAGATAAGAATAAGAGCTTTTAAAACATATGTATTAGTATATAAAGGAGATGACTGAGCCAGAGTAGATGCTATGAAATACAATAATTCTACAAAGATTCAAACATTTTTCATGAATATTAAAATCTTTAATTTAAAAACAGTACCTTCAACTGTTGGTGTTTATGGGGGGTTGGGCCCCTAGAATTCACTGGGATCTCCAAGATGCCAAAATGCACTGATACTAAAGTTCCTGATGTAAACGGCATAGTGTCTGTATACACACAATCTTTCATATACTTTAAATTATCCCTAGATTACTTATAAAACTTAACACAATGTAAATGTTGTATATAGTGTTATTCTACTGCATTGTTTAGAAAATAATGACAAGAAAAAAGTCTGTCCATGTTAAGTGTAGATGCAATTTTTGTTTTTTTACAAATACTTTTGATTCGCAGTTGACTGAATCCACAGATGCAGGACACATGGATATAGAGGACTGACCGTAGTTCACTCAGTTTACCTTGTTTCAGGATGGTGTATCAGTTAGGATGTTCTGCAATCTAATGATGATGAAAAAAAACCAATTCAAACTAGCTCAAACCAGAAAGGAAGCTTATTTATCTAGTAGCCAAAAAGTCTAGACATCTGGCTTCAGGCAAGGCTTAATTTAATGGTTCAAGGGCTGTCACCAAGGATCCAGTTTCTCTTTGTGCTATGTTCAACTTCATCTTCAAGTTCTAAAGAAATGACTTCGAAGAAGCCCAAGCCCCCCCCACCCAGGCTGCTTCCTTTACAGAGAAGTTTCCCTTTTACAGTATTTGTTTGTTTGCTTTTGCAGGACTGGAGATCAGACCTCAGCCCTCATGCCTAGGGTAATAAAATGCTTGTTGCAGTCCAAACCTAACATTCTCAAATCACAAGCTGAAAGGAAGAGCATATGTCTCTTCCAGCATATTCAAAGTCCTGTGTGTCACTCTGTCTCGCTGGGTCTTTTGGACCTTGTGCCCGAGCACTGTAGTCAAGAAGGCCGGATACATTGATGGCCCATCCCTCGAGCCTAAAATTTTGTAAAAATTTTCAGCCCCGAAAGTTTGTTTTTCAATTGTAATACCTAATCTCACCCTTCTAGTTAACACCTTGAAAACAGCAACTATGACTTTTATTGCTTATTTTTGCCATGCTGGGGATCGAACCTAGGACGTCAGGAATGTTGGACAAGTGCTCTACCACCGAGCCACTCCAGTCCTTGTCTATGACTTTTAAATTCTTTGCACTACTTCAAATCATCCAAAATAACAAGTGCTCAACACATGAAATTGAGTGATTGAATAATTTAAAGTAATCGTGATGTGTTGTGATGATCATGGTAGTAATTTCTTTGTATATGAACCCTTATCTAGCATCCCAAGGTCCTATGTAAAGCAATATGTTAGAATCATGGGATGATGAATGTTCCTGATTCTTCCAGGGCCTTTCTCTGCCCCCTCTATCATGCTTGGGGCCCAAGAGGCTGACCACATCAGATAGCCTCCCCTCCCTCTGACTCCTACTCAGCTCAGCCAGGGGCAGCCAGAAAGAGGAGGTCAAGGGGCAGGAAGAAAGAGAGGGGGAAGAGTACTGATTCTTTGACTCCCTTCTTGCTTTCTTCATAGAGGCCACAGTTTCTGCCAGGTAACCGTCTCCTGTAGCTCCAGCTACACTCTGCTCAAGTCCTGGTTCAGGGAAAACAGTTCCTCTCCTGCTCGTCTCCTGGGATAAGGGATAAGACTCTCTGCCCTTGCTAGTTCATGCTGGGTTCTCTTAGCCCTCCCCACACCTGCGTAAATGGTCCTTTACCATCTTCTCGAGTGACTCATTTGAGCATGCTGTGTGTGTATTGCTGAGATCCTGACTCCTACACATACTATTAGGGAACCCAACTCAACTGGTTTAAGTCACAAATGGAATTTATTGAATCATGTGACCGAGAAATACAGACATCTGGCTTCGGGCCAGTGCAGTTGTTCAAATGATGTCCTCAAGGCTGTTAGAACTGGAAGGGATTTTATTAGCTGGATTAATTATAGCATAATTAAGTCTATGTGCAGGAGGAGCAAAAGGAAGTTTTTTTGTTTTGTTTTGTTTTGTTTTGTTTTGTTTTTTACCCCATTTTGCAGTAAGTAACACTAAAGAAAGAGAAGGGTAACTTACTGGGCTTCTTGGTTCTGAATCCTACCTTAGCATTGTGTAAACATCTAAGATAAATGAATGAGAAGTTTCAGAGACCAAAAGAACAGTTAACAAATTAATTCCATAGGAAGAACCTAGAGAAAAAATTAAATGTTCAGTCATTTACATCTTTGCACATCGTTAACTTTACCTATCTTTTATTTGCCAAAGTAACTAACACAGTCTGCACTGTTTAGTAAACTGACAATAATGGAAATTCCAAACTAGCTCTTTTTCTCATGTGATGCTGGAGATGGTATAGCAATTGATGTATCCTTCTGTTTCCATCTGCTCACCCACTCCTCTAACTGAATTCGTATAGTAGATTAAGGAAGACAAAGGAGAACCAGTGACTGATCTATAGGAACCACGAACAGCAAAACTGAATGAGTTCTGATTATTTAAAATTAATCTTTTTCTGTATACACAATCTTTCTTCCGTCCCCTGCCTTCGGACATAGACAATTTATTGAAGACTTTGGATTATCCATACAGATTCTACTGGCTTGGTATTTAGTAATTTGGACATGGACCTAGACTTGTCTCCCTTTCTGCTCAACTATAAAGAAGTATTTTGCTATGCTTTTAAGCACTTTTGTAGGACAAATGATTAAACTAGTAAGAACCTGATTATAAGTAATCCTTTTGCATTCACTGTAGCATATCACTTAAAGGATTTTTTTAAAAATCTAGTTCATCCAGTCAGGACATTGCATATAAAATAAAGTAACAGAATTGCTTTTTCTTTTTTGAATTTTTATTTGTACACGTTTTTAGTACTTAATGATTAAATTCATTGTGGGAAGTTAGTACATGTACATGACACACCTTAACCCTTTTCTTAGCCCCTTTCCTTTCCTGCCTTCCCCCCTCCCTCCACCTTTTGGTCCCCTTCCCTTTTGCAAAAGATGCACCCTATTTTAACGGTGTTACAATGCTTTGGCACTGTAGGAACAAGGTAGCGTAACCCACACTCAAAATTTTTCCATTGTTTCAAGTGCTTTGCATTGTTTTACCTTGTGAACAATGGATAATTGTCCCATTTAATGGAAATATTTTTATGAGATTTAACATGCAGCTGATTTTCTTTCCTCTGTCCCCCACCAAAATAAAAAATCATCTTTACATTTTCTAAGTTCAGAAAAAAATTTAATTTTGTTTAACTCTCTCATTTATCTTTACTTTTGGGAATGTGTCTTCTTCGTTCCACACTATGCCAGTGACAGCAGTTTGTTCCTTCTTGTAGCATCCACAAGAATAACAAGGAAGAGAGGGATGCAACCCTGAGTATTAGAACAAAGTATTTGTTGCCCAAGAGGTAGATCAGGTTAAGATAAGGCCACCTGAAGATAGTAACAATCCCCTTCTGAATATGGTGACCAACCCAAGCAGGGCTTCTTTTTTAGTATATGTGCTGCCGAAGCGAGCACTCAAGTAGGGCTTCTTGAGACGTAACTTTAGGGGGCAGGAGAGACCACCAAGGACACTTAAGCCTTAGGCTCAAGAACACCTGAGCACAGCCTTTTGGCTCTCTGAGGCACCTGTACAGCATGTATCTTAGTCCATTTGTGCTACTATAACAAAATACCCAAGATAAGTGCAGTGGACTAATTGTGGTCAGCTTGAGCAGGAACGGCCAGCTGAACTGAGTTGGCGGGGCATAGACGATCCACCTGAAGATTATTGCCTACACAACATAAAGGAGAACGGAGCAGAAGACAGCGGCTGGCTGTTTCCCAGGAGAAGCTCTGTTGTGGCTGGCTTCCCTGAATGAACTCGGCTGTTCTCGCAGAAAGAGCTCGGAGCCTTGCTGTCATGAAGAACGGTGGCTGTTCGGTTCTGGGGAGCTCTGGGCTTCATCTCCACTGTGAGTGTTGTACTCTGGCTCCAGTATAGATTTCTTTAGCCTTTTAGTGCAGACGCGGATGTACGTGGGACACTGCGGTGGGCTCCTAGCCCTTGATTGGACCTTTCAGGTCTTCTGGGTATAGGTAGACATTCTGCACTCTTCCTGCATTTGGCTTGTGTATGTGAATGTTGTAATTTGAACTTGTTCTGTATTAAATCTGCTTTCTTGCAAACCATTGACTCTAGAAAAGTAACTAATACAATAAGTAATTTATGGAGAACAGAATTTGGTTTCATACAATTCTGAAATCTGAGAAGTCTAAGATCAGGCATAAAAGGATTTGATGTCTGCTAAGGTCTCTGTCTTTGCTTTCAGGATGGCATTGTCTTTCTGTTTCCTAATATGGAGGAAGGGCAGAGAGCACACAGGAATAAACTGACTCCCTCAAACCCTTCTCTAGAGTTGAGGAAGTAGCTCAGTGGTAGAGAGCTTGCCTAGTAAGTACAGGTCCTGAGTTTGATCCCCAGCACTGCCGCCCCAAAAAAACCCTTTTCTAAGAGCACTAAATTCACTGTGAGTGCAGAACTCCTTACAACAATCACTGTTCCAAGGATCCATCTCTCAATACCACCCCCTTGGAGGTTAAGTTCCAACACACAAATTTTGGGGGAACATGTACAATCAAACCAGAGCAGCATGTCTCAGTTAATGTTTTTAATTAAAAATAATTTTTTTTGTTTTTTATTTTGGTTTTTTTTTGGGTGAGGACACGATCTCGCAATGTAGTTCAGGATGGCTTGAACTCACAGCGATTCTCCTGTGTCAGCCTCCCAAGTGCTGGAATTATAGACATGCTGTACCATGCCCACCTAAAAATATATTTTTAAAATTTCCAAAAGCAATCAGTGTTTATTATATAAAATGTAGAAATTTGGAGAAACAGGAGATGGAAGAAAGTAGTCCTTAAATCTATCACTTAGGAATGACGTTGGTTAACAATTTGGTATACATTCAAAGCTCACTCACTCCTCTGTCTTTCTCTGGCATCTTACTGTAAGTATTCCTTCTGAACGTCTTTGAATATTCTTACTTGAGCATATTCATACACCACTAATTTTTTTTATCTCTCATTTCTCACAGAACCTAACACAGTCTTTCATGGCTAGGTTTTGGTAAAAGGATGAATAATTTAACATCCATGTAGCAACTGCTGAGCCATTCTGTTCTCATGTGCCTGCCAAAAGAGCACCACATCAAGGACTTATCTCAAACCATCTAGAAACCACCATACTGCACTTACTGTGTCCTTGGGGAAACTCCTCCTTAAAAGGCGCAGGTCTTCACAAGCCCATTGGCAGTGCTTCACAAATGTCTTAGTTACTTTTCTTGTTGCTGAGACAAAATGCCCAACACCCAAAGTTAAAGGAGGAAAGTCTTATTTCAGTTCAGTCTGTAGAGCTTTCAGTCCATAGTCTGCTGGCTCCAAGGCAGGGTGGGCTGGCAGAGAGCATCACAGAGGAGAAACAGTCCCTGGCCGGCAGACAGTAAAAGGCAGAAGGCAGCAAGGCAGCAAACAGTGACAATAATGGGTGAGCACCCTTAATCCTAGAATTACACCGCAAATCAATCCCAGCATCAGATCCTTAATCCCAGCATCAGATACTCTAGATCCAGCCACCTGTGACCCTGTGAGGCTTTGGGTTAACACGTAGATACCATCCATAATAGCAAGCGAAACAACTTGGAGCTAGAAGATCTAGGTCTGAATTTCAACTGGGTCCTTTTATTTCTCATTTTACTTCCTTAAGCTTCTATTTTCTAATATGTGAAATGGAAGCATTGGCCTATGATCTACAAAACTCCTAGCAATTAATATTCTGTGATCTATGGTACTTACTTACCTAAACACACACATATGTGTGTGCATGTGTGTCAATGTGTATGTACACATACACAAATGTTTTAGAGAAGAGGCAGGAACTATGCCTTGAGGTGCTAGTACGACAAAACCTGGTTTGGTATACTTATGTTCTAAACAGTGAAAAGCCTTACCGGAAATCCAGCCATGTTTTTCCTGCCTACAGACACTTCCTGCAGCTAAGATGGGAAAAACTAAAAACAGGAAGCCCAACAACGAACAATATAAACAAACAAACAAATATTCCTCTCTGCCTGTGACTTTTATTACTTCTCAGTCAGAGCCTCATGCAGTTGTAGCGATTCTGTCCGAGGTTCCCTTCCTTGTTTCAGAGCTACGTACTTTGTTTTGTTATTTCCAAAACATTCCTCTATTTTCAAGGTTACAAGCAGATAACAGCTCTTTGCTCACTTGAGAACAGTGAGTTCTGTTTGAGACCATAACAACTAAAGCAAAATAAATCCTAATATCAGAATGTGTGGTGATGGGAAAATGAGTGGAGTGTCTGAGTGGAACACAGCATGCACTGTTGCTTACTGCTCACTTCTTCCCATCAAACTCCAAGACATTTAAAACCTCACATCATTTACTTAGAGATGTTTCCCATGTGATTGAGGCTGTGCTGAGCTGCCTCCTCATCCTGCTGTAGCAGGGGACCAGCTGAGTAGTGGAGGGGACCAGAAGGTGCCAAGCCCATTCCAGGGAGCCTGTCCACTCAAGTGCACAGAGGCTTTGGAACTCGCCATCCTCAGAGTGTCTGTTGTTATCAAATGGCCAATCCAGACAGGTTTGTCCATTCGTGACACGGTGACATGTACCCCCACTTTTTCACATTCCTCTAGCCTGGAACATTTTGTCTGACACCAGTACACTGCAGTGCCAGGCCAGGCTGGAAAGGTGCTCTCTCAGTGCTTTGGCTGGGGCTGGGGCTAGTGACCCAGCTGTGGCCATCAGGCTGGATGCAGGCGGACAGCTGCGCACTCCAGCTCGTGCTGTTTGCAACATGCCTGGTAAAGGAGTCCTCCCATCCTCACTGCAGTGGCTGCGGGTTTCTCACACTTTGTTTTTCAAATTTAAATCACATAGTTTGAAAATGAGGGCACACATTCAAGTGCAAAATCCTCTGTTCCAACCCTGCTCTGCAGTCACGAAATGTTTCTTGTAACAAGCCAAAATGTACTTATATTCTTTTTCAATCCCCTTCTGTACTAATAGGCTTTCCATTGCTATTACAAAATACCCAACATAGACTACTTATGTAGTAAAGCAAGTTTCAGAGGCTCGAAGTCCAAGATACACTGTGGGGGGGTTGGCCTTACATGAGGGTGTGTGGCAGCACCTCATGGTTGGAGTACATGTCAAAGCAAGTGGTCACATCTCAAACTGGAGGTGAGAGACAGACTGCGTCCCACAATCCCTTTCAGGAGTACCGCCCCAGTGACCTAAGAAATTTCACAGGTCCTACCCCTTAAGATTCACATCTTCCTAATGCCACCATCCTTTAACATTCGGACCAGTGAGGAGCATTCAACCTCCAAACCGTAACACCTTTTCATGCAAATGTTAACATATTAAATTTCAGTTTTTTCACATAACAAAATATTTAGATACTGGGGCTGGGGATTTAGCTCAGTGGTTAGAGTGCCTGCCTTGCAAGCACAAGGCCCTGAGTTCGATCCCCAGCACCAAAAAAAAAAAAAAAAAAAAAAATTTAGATACTATTTCACATCCGTACCTAGAGAACTTCTTTGCTCCTTTTTAAAGCTGTATAATATTTCATTGTATGTACCTATTGAGGTTTATTTAACCATTCCCACCTGCTGATGGACTTATTCAAGATCTTCTAATTTTTTGGTCATATATACATACAATTTCATAAATGTGTATGTATATCTGTAGAAGAGTTAGAGAAAGGTCAAGGGCAAGTCTTGAAGAAAAGACGGAACATACCCAGCTTCCCCCAAAACAATAAATTGCATGTTCTTTTGGAATTGGTTCCTTCACACTCTTTACTTTGAGTCCTGGCCTAGAGGTTTTAAGTCACGACTGCTCGCACTTCCCCTCACATAAGATCTTTGTTGTAGATGAGCACTCGGCTGCATAGAAGACATAATTACTTCTAGGTTACTTATAAATCCATTAAAGTTTGTTATCTGGATCTCAGATACAGTCTATTAGCACAATAGAATCAAGGCAAAAGTAAAGGTCTGAATTTCTGTCTTTTAGTAATAAGAGATGTTACTCCATTTGCAGCAAGAAGACGATGTTTTGCAAAGATCTGCTTATTTTATAGGTTGAAAACAACTAAAAGGAACCAAGACAATTAATGTAATTCATGAGTTTGGAGTACATCTTAAACAGAAAAAGGACATTAGTAGGACAATTAACAAAATTTTAATGAGGCCTGCAGAGCACTTAGTAATGCTGCATTACTGATAATGTCCTGTTTTGAAATGGTTCTGCATTTATGTATGATTGTAACATTTGTAAAAGCTGGGTGAAGAACATATGGGAATTTTTCATACCACTTTTTTTTTTTAACCACTTTCAAAATAAGTCTGAAAGTATTTCAAAAGGAAAGTTGGAAACAAAGTTTAATTTTAAAAGCCACGGCTGAACAGAATTAATTTATTGCAATATTGGTTTGTAGAGAGAGTGAAAAATCAAGTATCTCTTGAAGAATAGACAAGAAAACTTCTTCAATTAGTCGTGTATGGGATTATTCAGGCATTTTTTACAAAAGCACATCTAAACTTTCAGCACTCATTACCAAAATCCAAGGATCAGAATAATTATTGTATATAAAAGTACTTTAGTAGTTCTAGTCTGTCCCAGTAACAACATGAATGGACCTCTGCTACAGACTGTTTTATTATGACAACTCAAGGCTAAGTATACTGTCTTTCAGATTGTCAATTCCTGGGTGAGTAATGGACAGGGAAAAAAAATTTTCCATTTGACAGATGAAAAATCAAGACTCCTAAATCCCTTTCCGTGAGAGGCATAGTTTAGGAAATGTACCTCATATTTTTTTGCTGTTTGCTGTGAAATATACCACTTCAAATACAGTGAGTTCTTTTATCAGGGAAGGGGGGAAAATCTTGTACAACTTAGAAACAATACATGGAATAAAAACAAAAATAGGGGTTGCGGATTTAGCTCAGTGGTAGAGTGCTAGCCTAGCAAGCACAAGGCCTTGAGCTCGATCCCCAGCACCCATCCAAAACAAAACAAAACAAAACTAAAAACAAAGAGTAATTGGAGTGAAAGAAAGCAGAAATCTCACATGTCACATATGAATATAAAATATCATATGTTAGTACTTTCTTATGTAGATCCTCAAGAGAAAATAATAACTAGCAACCATAATTTGATAGTACTTAATTTGAGAGCCATAACTACCACTTATAACAGCCTCCACTGAATTATTTATTGAATTATTTAAAAGTCAGAATACCCAAAGTATCCATTGGCTGGCCCGTCACTCTATTCATCTCAGAGGCATCTCCTTACTGGACATCAGTTGAACATCAGCGCTTGAGCGCAAGAGCCATCAGGAGATGACCTGAAACCAATGGACAAAGGACACAGTGTTTAGATTTCCCCCAGTCTCCATGTGAGGTCCAGATCCCAAAGCCCCAGGTTGGTTGGTCGGTTTTGTTTTTGCCAGTATGACTTCAGTTCTATGAATTCTGTGTCAAATGAGCCTCTGTTTGTTACCCTTGTCATTCCTCTGCTCTCTTCTCAGAAGCGCGGGGTTTGCACAGAAAACAAGGTTTAGGTATAGTAATAACCTACCATATGAGATTCAGCTGTCTTTCCTTGTGTAACAGATTTTAATTCTGGAGATTTACTTTTGCCAAACCCTGTATTTTCTCTCAAATTCCTGGGTTGGAGGTAGGTTGGGAGGGTGGATCTTTATATGGCTCTGTTCTCAGGGAAATCTACAGGTACAGGGAATCAGGCAGAATGGTTCCTAGAATCTCTCTTCTTGTACAGGGAATTGCCTCCTTAACCAAGTCTATGGGACTTTCTTGCTAATTTGGTTTTCTGTACATTCCGGGGGACTACATAGATAATAGAGCCCACAAGACATAATAAAGGCATTCCAACAGAACTTTGTTTGTTCTGTAAGTATTTTTCTCTCACTTACTAAAGCTCTCTACCAGTTTCATCATTTATTATTCACTCCATCAACACCAATTTTACTCTGAGCCAGGTACTGGTAGATATTGAAAACAGAAGACACTAAGACACAATATTTGTCTTTGAAAGGTTCAGTCTGTGTTGTGTGGGAGGGAAATAATGAGCTGATCAAAGTATGAGCTCACAAATCACATGTTTGTTGTCATACAGTGTTTTCTCAAATTCACATAAAATGGAGAGAATAACATGAACAAACTTTGCAGGGAATACACTGGATAGATAAAATATATTGATCACATACCGAGTGAGTTCCAAAACTGTTGAAGTCTAACTGCTCAAGTAAGGTAGAAGCAGGTTCTGTGGAATGTCAAGTCTAATGAAAGTTGAGATGCGCCTTTGTACAGTTTTCTTGGAGAAGCTGGCTTGACCACTATAGCAGAGATCTAGGACAACACATGGAGCAAATTATGTATGTGTTTGGAATCATTTCAAAGCCACAAAACAGTTTGCTGGAAAGAAAAACAACAAATTGTAATGTAAATTATATAAACTATCTTGTAAATTATATAAATTATTTGTACAGAATATTGCAGGAGGGACAATTGAGTCTGCTGAAGAAAAAATTCAGGGAAGATTTCACTGTGGGGGTGACAAGTTACCTGACCCTTAAAGGATAGGCCATGCAGGAAGGGGAGGAGGAAAAACAGGAAATACATGTGTGTGAAAGTGTGTGGTGAGATGGGAGAGTGAGAAGAGAAGAGGGATTTCGAGGTATGCAAAGGCATGGTTGCTTAAGAGAGTGGAAAGGTAGGAGAGGATGAGGAAGAAATAATGGTGTTAAATAGGGTCAACTGGCACACAGCAAAAGGTTGAAAGTTACACCCTTCACGTCCTAGACTCTCTTTAACAAGAATTCTGGTACTAAATAGATGCCCTGTTAGAACATCAGTAGGACACACATCATGAGAAAGTCATCTTCCCATTGCTACTGGGCAGCAAGGTCATGGAAACAGGGTTTTTCTACAACATTACTTTAGTGTCCATGCTTGAACTTTGTAGGAGTAAATCAACTATAGCAGCTCTAGCCTTGACTTCCGCTCTTGACTTCCCAGCAACCGGATCTCAGCTTTCCTGGCAGTTTCCTGAGCTCAGTGTTATCAGAGTGGTCTTCTGACTCCCCAAAGTTAGAAGTTCCCCAGCACACACGGAGTCAGGCCCAGATTAGAGCCTGTGTCTGCAACATTTCAGCAATTTTGGAAGCATCTAATTCCACCAATTATGATTCTTTGTTTTTTAAATACCTGTATTAGTTTTTCTTTTTTGTACTGAATCCTGCCTATACAGAGTGAAAATAAGAAAGGAATGAGAAGACACTGGGAAACTGAATTTTTCAAGTTCCCTAATACTCATCACTTCTCTGGAGAGAGGAGCCAGATTGGAGAAAGCTTTGTTTATCAGGGGTTGGGGATTTAGCTCAGTGGTAATGAATTTTTTAAAACACAAAAATATGTCCAAATGAATCCAGTATAGAGAGTCCAATTTCTCCTCTCTTTAGAACAAGGGAAATTCTGAATTCCAGAGGCAGCCCCAGGAAATATAACAGAACTAAGAGACAAAGAAGAGATTCAGAAAGGTAGCAAATGTTCTGGAGAGAAGGGAAGAATGACAGTAGCCAGGGAAAGTGGGAACAAGCATGAGGACCTACAGGGATGACCAAGGAAGCCTGGCTAGCAACATCTACTTGTAGGTATTACAACATGGGGAGGTGGAGTGAAAGAGGAGAATCCAGCAAAGGAAGTTGAAAAGAAAGGATCAGAGCTAGGAAGAAAAGCAGATGGCTACTAGGTACCTTGAAGGGAGGAAAGAGATATGTCAGGTTCTTGAATTTAAATGCCATATATGCACTGGTAACTCTGTAGAAGAGGAAAAATATTCCCCTAGCCCTCTTAGTTTTTGTAACAGGGGCCTATCAATTAAACTGAAAAAGAGTAAGAGAAGAAAAACATATGAATTTTATTTACTGTTAAGGTATTTACCATTCATGGAAGAGTTACAGAAAAAAAGTAAAGTAAACTCCTACCACTAATACTGGGTTCGATCCCCAGCACCAGGGGGAAAAAGCGAAAAAATGAAAACAGTACTTATGTTTGGAAACTTATATACCATCTTAATGAAGAGTGATAAATTGTGGAGAATGACTTCATGAAAGAAAAGGGGTTTCGGCTTCCAAGGGCAGGGGGATTGTGGGTAGGTAGATCTATGAGAATAGATAGGATTATTTAATAAGTTTTGTTTATGCAAACTCATCTCAGCACTATCAACATCACTGGTGATAAAGGTTGTTTTCCTCTTCCTGGTACAGGGAAAGGATATATCCACAACCTGCTTTTTTAAAGGCAGACAAGAAGGAGCGCAGGATCGGCACCTGAGAGTATCTATTTTTCTTCAGTGCCTTCAGATCAAAATACTCCTTACATCAAAATAGCACATTTTGGAGTGCCATGTTCTGATTCTCTTCAACTCCCAAATTTCTATCTCCAGCCTAGATCTCTTCCTGAACTCCACTTTTCATATAGCAAGCTGTGTATTCTACATTTCTACTTAGGTGTTCAGTAGGCTTTTCAAAATTTACACACCAAAAAACAAATACCATACCTCTTCCAGTTTTAATCTTTCCCATTTTAGTAAGCTGAAATTCTATTCTTCTAGTTAGTCAGGCCAAAAGTCTTGGTCATCCTTGATTCTTGATTCCTCTCTTTCCTGCATATTCAGGACCCATTGATTCTGCCTTCAGAATATAACCAGAATTCCATCTCCTACCTTTCCACTGTAACAACCCAAGTCTAAGGTACAATCATCTCTCACGTGGTTGGTATAACTGCCTATTAACTGAACCTCTCTCCTATACCTGCAACGCTTCCCGCAGTCTATTCCCAACACAATAATCAGAATGCTTTCCTGTGTGTCTGTGCTGGGGATCAAACTCAGGGCCTTGCACTTGACAGACAAGCACTCTACCACTTGCGCTAAATCCCCAACCCCTCAGAATGCTTTTAAAATAAAAGCCATATCATGTTGTAAAGAATAGTTTCTCTCATTAGCTTATGAGTGAGGCAGCCAGCTAAGGGAAGGGCCTGAAACAGAGTTGGATCTTCAGCCATATTGATGGAAATTGAAATAAGAATAGACAGTGAATTAGGACTTTGGACCAAGGATTCACTTCCTCAGCCAACATGCAATACAGCACCACCCCCTACACCAACTGCAGCCACTTCCTACTAAACTCTTGAGTGCTGACAAATTTAAAATGCAAAATAAGCAGTTTCTCTCTAAAATCCCAGTTTCTTTTAAACCCTGCATGCTGAGGAACTGGGTTAAAGAACCTGAGTGCCAACCGGTCATTTTAAATCCACAGAGCCACTTTCGATAGGTGGTCATTAAACAATTGAGCAATTCCTGTGCTCTGTTTATCTATAATTAGATTTGGATCCAGGGGCCATTGCCACCCACTCGGGACACCTCCTGGAAATCCAAGAGCTATCCTTTTTCGTAGTATTTCTAATAAAATTCTCCTAATCTCTTTCTTTGATTTGCAACTTTATTCCTTGGAATTGTAAGACCTTGAGCCCAGTACATATGGTAACAATGTCACATCTCTGCCCTTAATCCAGTTTAAGACACTCTCTAATAGCTTCCATTTTACTCAGAGTGAAAACCAAAGTCATTACAACACCCCACAAAACCCTATGGACCCTGGCCCTGTTTTCTTTCTGAATTTAGTCCCTAATTCCCTCCCTTTTTTGGATCTGCTTCAGACAATGAATTCCTTATTGTTCCTCAAATCCACCCTAAATTTCCAACCTGTGACTTTTTTTTTTTTTTTTCTTTTGAGACAGGGTCTCTCTAGGTATTTCAGGCTGGGCTTGAGCTTACTATGTAGCCCCGGCTGGCCTCAAACTCATGGCACTCCTCCTGCCGCTGCCTCCCAAATGCTGGGATTACAGGCGTGCACCACCACGCCAGGTGCCACCTCTGACTTTTCTAAGTGCTATTTATTCCACCTGAAGTATGGGACCCTTAAATCCCCATTGAACTTTTTTTTTTTTTCAGGTTAGGAAAGCTTTATTGGAACTAGGAAGAAGGAGAAGGAGAATAGCCCCCAGATTTCCAGGAGGAGTCCTGAATGGAGTGGCCCAAATCTCCACTGAATTTACTTTGTGCTCCTTTATGGCTTTTTTGCCAAAGAATTCCCTCAAGCAGTACAGCTCCGATTATTTAAATTACAATTATACCTTCCTTCCCACTGCAAGCCGTTCCTTTACCTGTTTTCTCTCCTTTGGCTTTTAATGATTACATAACTTGCCTTCCAATACTACAGACAGCTAAATTAGGTAGGAATACTATAGGCAGTCAGACAGGATGGGATCTTGAGGGAGTCAGTGCAGAAGATGAGAACACATCAAAACTGTGGCTGGAGGCACATCTGAAGAAAATTAAAGCCACAGTGGCCAGATTTAGATACTTCCCTAATAGATAAACGGAAGCTTGAGATTATTGGTACCAATTTTTTTAGATTTTCTGTATAAATAAGCCATTATCTCATTAGGGCGGGCCATCCTTTCCCACCTATTAAGACTAAAACGAAAGACAAGACAAAGACTATAGATGATAGACCAGGGTTAATGATGTCATCCATATGCCCTTGCTACTATTGGATCACTATTAGCTAAGCGTCTATATTTATGATATTATTGGTTGATTATAATTTGACCCATGTTGTACCCATCCCTTGTGACTTTGCTCTATAAAAGTTTCTCAGAGAAGTGGGCTCACTGGCAATCTATTTGGGGTCCCACCTGTCTCTCAGGAGTTATTCCTATTCTCCAATAAATTTTCCTACTGTTTACCTCCATTGTTCCTTAGAATCCATTCTTTGAGTTGAGGTACATGAACTTGGTGTATCTGACATCTAGCAGGTTGGGAGTAACATTTATTCCCCCTAGATCACTATGACTGATTGTTCTCTTCTCCCTAAAATATAAGTTCCATGAGGGCAGGGATGTTTGCTTCTTGATAATCAGTATACTTCCCAGTTCCTACAACAAGGACCAGTGCAGAGTAAGCCTGCAATAACATTTGTTTCATTAGTGAAAAAATGTAACTCTCCTCAAAAACCTGTGAGTCTCCTTGTTTACAATAGGGTCTCCTTTAAGCAGGGGTTTGGCTCTGGCAAAAGGACAACAGGGAATGCTCTTGGTTTGAGAGAGAGAAAAAAGAGTCAAATAATGGAAATGAGGTTGCAAATTCAGAGGGAAATCAGAGCAAGAAGTGGCTCTGAGAAACTCCCTCCTAACACCATCAAGGGTATGGACAGGGTGCTGGGAAGAGGGGTTGAACTATTTTTAAGTATTACATGGGAAGGGAACCCAGAAATTGAATACTTAACTTATAAGTGGGAACACAGCCATCATTCTTGCTGCTGTAGAAGACGACCTGATGTGTACAGAAGATAGAGTTGGACAGAACGGTTAGGAAGTTGTCACGGTAATTGTTCATGTAAGTAATGATAAACACCCAATGAGGGCAAAGGCAATATATTGGAATGATGCGGAAGGGAAGAATTTGAAACATCTCAGCTGTAGAATCAATAGAATTGATGTGTGATTGGTAGAAAGGCACAGCTGGGATACTTCTAAAGTTTCTAGCATGAGTAATGTAGTAAATTAGGGAGCAGTTATCAGAGTTAATATAGTAAAAATGTCAGGTTTTGCTGGGAAAATGGTGATTTCTACTTGGAAGTCCAGTGGAGATATCCAGAAGCAAGCTGGAAATAAACATTTGCACAGTCTTTTGGAACTAAGCTGTATGCAGATTCCCTAGAAAGTATAAAAAGAAGAGACGAGAAGAAGCTGAGTATGGAGGTACGGCGGCCAGGAACATTTGAGAGCTGGGTAGTTGGAGAAAACCCAAAAAAGAAATCAGAAGAGAGAAGCTGCTACAAGTTGAGTTGCCTTTATCCAAAATGTTTGGGACCAGAAATGTTTCAGATTTTGAACTTTTTTTCTGAACATTTGCACATACGTGATGAGATATGTTGGTTTCATAAACACCTTTGTATCCAGCCTGAATTTTACACAGTATTTTAGTGCACTTGCATTTTGACTGCAACCCATCATTTGGAGCAGGCATGAAATTTTCCACTCGTGGTATCATGTCAGCACTTATTAGCACAGGGGTAGGGAAGTGTGGAAGGCAGCCAGACCTGGCTCTAAGACCTCTGGGCAGCGTCCCTTCCCCCCAGCATCTGCTTAGCAGAGATCTGGCTAAAATGAATAAAGACAATTCAAAAGCCAAATGACAATGGAGGATGTTTCATAAGAGGAGATCAATATAGATTAGTGGGCAGGCTCCTGCCAGGCAAATAGCCTCTGTTCCACACCTTTCCCGCACATGAGTCTCAAATTTTTTTTTATTTTTATTTTAAACCAAGAACATGTATTGGTACATTTTACATACAATGGTCACATTCATCACATTTATTTTGTACCTATATGTGACGCATCTTGGTTCTCCCCCCTCTTCCCCGCCCCTCCCCTTTGTTCCCTCCCTCCCTATTTACAGCAGGTTTATTCATCATTTTCCATATTTTCCCTTTCCCTTTTCTTTCCTTTGTTGACTTTCTGCTTTTCCTCGTCTTTCTTTCTAGTACTCCTCTCCTTTGTATATTATCTTCCTTTTATATAATATCTATTACACCTCTTTGTCCTTATTTACAGTTATGGTCTCTCATATAAGAGAAACAATTCGATGTGTACTCATGAGTGTCTGATTTATTTCACTTAAAAGTATGTTCTCAAGGAACATCCATTTATATACTAATGATGAGTCTCAAATTTCTTCATCTACATTTTACTTCCATAAATTCTGCCCTATCCACGTGGTGTTTGCACTAGTACTTAATTTTCCTCTAAACTGATTCTTTAAATGCTTTTTTTTAAAAAGTAAGAAACTAGATTATTACCATAACTGAAACACAGGTATCCGTTTCATAAATATTAGGCTGTTGCCTCCTGAAGTGTTGGAGTAGAAGTTCATTCTTTGTTAGAAAAGAAGAGAGGGGTTAAAGGCACGCCAAATATGGAGAGTAAATTAAGAAGTGAACTGTCAATACTTGCAAATACTTTGTAAGATGCTAGCCAAGAAGGCAACTGAATTTGACCAATGAATTACACCAATAGTGGGCAGAAGAGATAGAAACCAAATTGTCACCATCTAAGCAGCAAAGAACAGTGAGAACATAGGGAGAGTAAATTAAACTATTCCGAAGGTGGTAAAATAGTTTTAGCGGGAACCATTGTCCACAAGAAATTTTCATTGTTCACTATAATCCTAGCCTAACACTTCGTATCTAACAGGCACTCTGTATCTATTAAGTGAAGTAGTATGTCCATGTATAGATCAACTCATTATATAGATATATGTAAAAATTACTTTTCTTACTTCCTTGCTGACTAAATGTACCTAAATTATAGATCATAAAGAAAATAAATGGTTCCTCTAAGTGCAGAATAGCATAATCCAAAAAAGAACTTTAGCTGTCTTCCTTTATAAAAAGATTAGGCATCAAGATGCTGCAAATAATTGCTATTGGGTTAGATTTCATGATATAGAAAACTTGAAAATTGTGAAATAATAAACGCTTACAAAATTAATTTAAAATACTGGCTACCATATTACATAAGAGCTCGTATCAGGGGACGCCAAAACATGTAAATGTAAACACACGAGGGCAAGCACAAAGTTGGTATTAATACGAGAAGAAAAATTATTAAAATGATTAACAGATCTCTGAGTTGCAGAATCCAAATCTCATTCATCTTGATTTTCTGTGTTTTTCCTAATTTCCTAGAACTAAAAATGGTTTAAAGTCTCCATAAAGTCATGGGAATTTGTATCTAAATACATAACAGCAATTTAACCTCCTTCTCTTTGGTCTCTTTGGTATAGTTGGTTCTCAGATAACAATAATCATTTAGTAATTCTCCAGACTGAAAGCAGCCAGCAGGTTTCTTCATCCCAACCACTCTCCCATTCACAACTTCCTTGGGTTCTTCCTGACTTCTGGATTCTAAAGTTGCCTTTTGAGGAGCCACTTGGAAAATGGATCAGAGAGTGTAAGTTTGTTTAAGTGACTGCACCACCCTGAAACTGAATGGGAAAAGATCGCTGGGTTAGGTCTCTGCTTTCTGCAGCTAAATGAGTCAGTGGGCATTTGGGTCCGTTCCCTTTTTTTTTTTCTTTAGACAAGGTCTATCTATGTCAACGATGGCCTCGAACTCGCAGTGATCCTCTCGCCTCAGCCTCCGGAGAGCGGCGACCACGCCCGGCGGATTTCTCACCTTTTAAATAGGATTTCGTGACATTTAAATGAAGCGAGAGAGAGGGCTCACTGACACCATTACAGGAATTGCCACAGGCGAAGATTTCCGGGACCCGGTACGTTTCAGTCAACCCCTCCAAGCAACACCCCACGCAGATGGACCGCATCTGACTGAGGGGCTGGGCACCGGGAATCTATTTTAGTGGCTTCCCAGGTGATTCAATGCTTCGTCAGGGTTGAGAACCGAAAACTCTTCCAAGGCCTCCCGTCCTCGTCCCAGCGACTCTCCTGTCCCCGCAACCACAGAGACCGACTGAGGAGCGCGCACTGCACACCGCCACCTCGGCCGGCGCTCGGGCCGGGCCTCCCCCTTCGCACCGCCCGCCCGGTTACATAACGGGCCGCGAGACGCTCTCGCGAGGTTTCCCCCGCCCCCTCCTCGCTCCACGTCAGAAGGAACCGGGAGGAGCGGCCAACATGGCGGAGCGCAGGAGACACAAGAAGCGGATACAGGTAGCAAAGGCGAGCTCTGGAGTAGGGGGTTTCGGCGTGCTCGCGAGTGGAAGAAACGGGAAGAGCTCTGGGATAGGACTGGCAAGGGAGAGGCGGGGCGGGCTTCGGCGGGGAGGACCCGGGCTGCGTCGTTGTGAGGGGCCCGGTGGGGGGGGCGGTGTCGGCGACTTTGGAGCCGCCGGGGAAGGAAGGTGGCTGGCGCCACGCTCGGGATCCCGCCGCGGGGGCGCGGCTGCCGGCCTAGGCCTGCACTCCGAGGGCAGCCACGTCCCTGCCGGAGACGCCGGCCCTCCGCGGCCTCTCGCCCGCTAGCACTTCCGCGCCCCTCAGACCCCCGAAATGAAGGCCGGGGTAATTGGGGTGAGAGGAGGCGGAGGTCTGGCCTAAAGCAGCCCGCTCTTTGTGCGCGTAGACCGGAGGAGGAGGAAGGACCTGGACTTGCTCGGCTTCCCCGGAGGCCCAGGCTGCGATCTCCTTATCCAGATGCTCGGTCGCGCTTGGCCTCGTATCTCCTGAATATTTTTTAACTTAATAGTTCATTTGAAGCTTGCTGGCTGTCTTCCAGGAGATACGGTGTAAACAAACACAACCCTGTCGGTGCTGCAACGAGCTGGTGGCGCCCAGGAACCTTGCACATGCTAGTTTGTCATAACCTACATAATATCCCTCCCGCATTCCACATGCACGTCATTTGTGCATTTCTTCCTTGTCGGTCCTGTTCTTTGCCAAGAGGATTAAATATATTGAACATCTTAGACTCAGGGTGCTTGTTAGTTGCTTCATCAGTTTATGTGTTTAGAAACCAAAGGCATCACAAATTGATAGCGTGTGGTAAATTGTTAACATGCAGAACACATTGTTACACTCACTGTCTTTCTGATCCTTGCTTAGAATGGCTGTTTCCTTTTTATCGCTCCATTTTTAAAAGTCTGTCAATTTATTGATCCATTCACAGGGGTTCTGTGTTGAATACTATAGAAAAGATAGCAAGACTAGTAAATTCGCCCTTAGGCAGAAGTAACAAAGTAATTGTGAATAGGTTGCAGAAAGGAATTAGAGGCAAATTCCAAGTACAGACAGGTCTTAACACTAGGCCTTTAAGGTCAGTGACAAGTTTCTCATACTATTCCTAATTTTTTGGAATTTAGTGTTATTTTGATGTGAACACACAATATTAGAATCGTATTGAAGCTGTCTTCTTTGTACTTACTGCTTTTTACACTTGACAGAATTTTATGTCATTTAATACACATTTCTTTTATAGTTTCAAGTGCTTTTTACTGTTGTAAAGGCGATACAATTCACTGACCATATCTCAGTTGTGACCTCTGTTAAACAGAAAAGTAGGCAAAAAGTGTATAGATAGCAATGAGTGGTGGTGGCCAGGAGGTAAACCTTAAGCCAGACTATACCTATTTGTATTCCAGCTTCACCAATTATTAGCTGAGTAATTTTGAGTAAAATAATCAATTTCTCCATCTCTAGTAAGGGATATTTACCTTAAAAACAGAATTTTAAAAACCCTGTATGGTTAGAGTTGCTATGAAAACAATAGGTGAGCCAGTTACTAATTAAAAGTACTTGGCACATAACCTCTTTCCTTCTGGTCCTCCTCCCCCAGAATGAAGGATTTAGGTTGAGATGTTATTTTGGTTTTTGTTAAGCACTCTTTGGTATGATAAAGAGTAGTTAACAGCTATCTTATTCGGTAAACAGACCATTAGGTTTTGAGTTATATATAAAGTGTAGATACTTTCTATTGTTTATTTGGGGATCTATTTTTAAAAATCAGGTTGGCATACTGCAAAATGAAAAATTATTTTCCTGTCCTCAAAGTTTTCTACATGGCTGTGTAGAATTTTTGTGGGAGATCCTGGAGTACTGCTTTTGTGAAGTCTTAACAAATTTATAAAAATACACTCCTAAGAAATTCCTCATTTCTTTTCCTCCCAGAAAATCAAAAGGTAAAAGATCAAATGTAATGACAAAGTTCAGAGTTTATTACAAAAAAATTCTATGGTGGGACTTTAAAGCACACTGGTGTGCAACATCAACTGAGTTTCCTGTCGTTTGTTACTTGATGTTTCATGTTTAGAGAAAATTTTGTGTAAATAGATTTGGTGATTTTGGATTTCAGTTTCTAAAATAGCTAATTCTTTTTTTTTTGTACAATGTACCTCAGATTCAGGTGTTCTGGTGCCCCATCAAAATTGGGAGCAAGAGGACTATTGTCACATTTCCTTCTTGGACCCAAATTACCAGCCACTGAAAACCTGAGATGAACTATGTGTTCATCTACATTATATAGTAAAATTTTAATGATTGAAATTCTCAAATGAGCATGATCTAAATAAATTAATGAAACATTTAAAAATAGTTATTTAAGATGTAATTATGTAAGTTTTTAAGAAAACATGGCTACATCATATTGAATGAGTACTGCTTACTAGAAACATAGTTTAGAATCATCGCATCATGAAATTTAAGAATTGAAAAGGGTGTAGTAGGATTTGTTTGGAATTCTTTTCCACAAATTCAGTCTGATACAAAAGTACAGTAGTGGACTTAGGTTACTGATCTCACCCGACATCTTCATGACCCTGGATCGCACATTAAGATAGTAAAACTAGAGTTAGACCATCTTCTAGTTTCCATTAGAAGACTATTCCATTTCCATTGAATAGTCTTTCTACCTCATCACTGATAAATTGTTATGGAATAATTTAATCCTGTCTTTTAATATTAAGTTGTAAAACAAATCATCACGTCTAGTATTCTCCTTTTGTGTGCAGTATCAAGTTAAACTTGGGAACATTTTAATGGCTTACAACTTCTTAGAACTTTTATGACCTCCATCAGTTATTTTTGTTGCACCTGTCTGTCTCCCTGGCAATAAAACACTGCTGTGTCATGGGCTTATGTGCTTAATTTCAGGAAAGGGAAGAAAAGTGAAAGTTTGGGACTATACCAGCCAGATTACAGGTCTGACTTCTCAGGATCTTCTGAAGAAAAGAGGAGGAACCCAGGAAGCCAGTCCTGAGTCTGGAAATCTTCCCCAAAGACTTAGTAGAGGATTTTGCAGTTATCTGGCAAACCTATTGCTACAGAGAGAATACAATAGAAGTTAATTGGAAGTATTATATAAGAATACTGCTGTAGCGGAGATTGAGCAAATGATTTTTCAGAGGTACCCTCCAGCTTTCAAATTTTATTCTGTTAACCTACTATTTGCATTCTCACATATACTTTGTACTCTGATTTTTGTACCTCTGTACAAATGCAGAGTAGATACTGTAACCTCTGTCATTGTAGTATTTGGGTGTTAATGTGTTCTAAAGTTAAAACATAGTATCTGTTAAACAGCTTTATAAGATTGTTCTAACCAAACTTCCAATTTAAATAATTTTGGGTTGTGACTTGCGGTAGCCAATGCGTTGATATTTGGGAAGGCAGTCCAACCTAAACTCATTGGCTTTTAGCATCTTCATTGTAACATTGTTGTGTTTATTACTTGAGCTAAAAAATTCTCCCCATCTGTTTGAGAGTTAATGGGCTGGTTTCTATTTATTAGTGGATACTCTTATTCTCAAAAGGCCTTTATTTCTTGTTAGAAGCCTAGAAAACTGAGGCAGATATTTTGTTCACATCAAAAGGGAACAGGAGAGAGACTGTAGTCCAGTGTTTAATAAACAAGACAGTAAGATTGTTTATACCCTCTTCAGGCTGCAGCAGGGGAACAGTGAGGGTAGAGACATCTTGAAGGATCTCCTGTATGTAAAACCAGCTTCCCATAGTCATGTTCTCATGCTACTCCAGTGCTCCAGCAGATGCCCCAAATTACATCCTTTTCATTAAGGGCAATCTGTAACACGGATAAGTTGCTGATACTTCTTGCTAGTGTCGTTGGAAAAGTAATTCTGTACCTAGTTGGAAGAGATTATCCAAATCATGTTTTCTAAATATCTTCTGCTCATTGTTGCTTAATAGTGTCTTTTTCAAGGCAAGACTGCAGTTGTAGAAAGATTGGTTAATTTTAAATTGTTAAAATGAGATTTATAATTTTGGGAGTACATAATTGTATCAGATTTCCTGTTGCATAAGAGAAATAACTTTTCAACTTTTATATATATTCTGATATTTAGCTAGATTTTACATTTGATGGCTTGATAAGCAGTCAAGAGATTAGTACATTTATATGTGATCAGTAAGTGGTTTAATTGAGTATTGGTATGAATGTTGATGTACCAATCATAAAATTGATGATTATTCTCCAGAATCACCTTCCCAAATTTGCTTTCTTATTAAAAAACTATCCTTTCCCTTGTTTCACTAAGAAATCTGACATCTTTTACCTAGCCATTTCATTTCTCTTTTATCATTGAGTCTTAGCTAGTCCACATTTGAAGTGTTTTAAATATCTACATTTTCTGCTTTTAGTCCTGTATCACATTTACTTGAATACCGCATTGATATTCTAACTAGTTTCATCGCCTTACATTTTTTTCCAATTCATACTGCACACAACCATCAAAATAATGTTTAAATAATTTTTATAATTCTGTTCTATTAAAAAAAAAAAAAAACTGGGCCAGGGATTTAGCTCAGTGGTTATAGTGATTGCCTTGCAAGCATGAGGCCCTGAGTTCGATCCCCGGTACCACAAAAAAAAAAAAAAAAAAACTACTGGTGTTTCTTCTGTTACTTGTAGGGTAAAGGCAGAATTTCTCATCCTGCATTGAAGACTGGTTATTCTACTTATGATACTTAACCGCCTGGTGCTTCACAGCTGGCCTCTACTGAAGCCAGATTTTGTGTTCATTCTCAGCCACAGTGTTTGTCATCTTCTATTTATGCAAAATTTGTTTATCTTTCAAATCTAGTTCCTTCTTTCAAGAGGTATTTTCTGGCTCTTCCTATCCCCATTAATAACTTCACTCCTATTTCGTGTACTTAGAAAATTCTTTTCCTTACCTCTCCTTTGAGAAAACAATTGCTGCTTTTGATATTTATGTAACGAAGCGTATGTATTCTATTTTACAGATCTTTGACATTAGTTGTAGCACCCAAATTTAGCGTAAACACTCAGGAAGTATGAATTTGATTGAATGGTTTATATTTATTCAATCTTTATAAACAAGCCCAATCCAGTTGCAATTTAATCAGTTAATTAGATACACTTTTAAATTGACAATAGATGTATTAAATGAGGACAAAATTGAGCATATATGGGTGTGATTATAAAATATAATTTTTTATAAATCATTTAAAGTTTCATCTTCAACTGTTGTGTTAACTTTCAGCTAGTAGATGAGCCTCCTAGAAGTACAGTGTATTACACAAACATAATTCAGTACTGTTATTTAACATCATATCAACATATATTCATAGATTTTTTTTCATGGTTTTACCAGTTTTACTAAAGAACTTTTCACCTTTTTTTTTTTTTTTTTCAGGAGGGGTGTGCTGGGGATCAAACTCAGGACTTTGTGCTAGCTAGGCAAGCGCTCTACTACTGATCTAAATTCCCAACCCCAGAAGGAAGTTTTGCATAAATACTGTATTTGGTTTTTACAATAGTCTTCATTTGGGTTGAATGGTTTGAGCTTTTAATTTTTTATTGCCACAAGTAACCCTCAGCTGGTAGTTGTAGAATATGTAACAGAAAACTTGGTAACACGTATACAAGAGAAACAAGGAAAGATTAAAGCAGTCTTTTTTGTTGTTGTTTTTTGAGACGGGTTCTCACTTTGTAGTTGAGGCTAGTCTTAAACTCACTGTAGTCCTGTGTAGCCCACTCAAACTCACAGTGATCCTCCTGCCTCAGCCTCCTGGAGTGCTGGGATTACAGATGTGTGCCACCACATCCAGCATAGATTAAAGCAATCTTTGCAAAACTACTGTCTTTGAACTTTCATTGATCAGTTCTTCAAATGACATAGTAATATACCTGTTGCTGCATTTCTAATTTTTGAGTCACTATTCCTGGGAAGAGGAGAAGGCAAAGTGGGAAAAGAATTCAAATCAGGATCTGGTATCTGTAACTACAGAGGAAAGGGAAGGGAAAGAGTACCAGTCATTAGCATTTCAGGAGTTCTTCCAGTTAGCACATTGAGGCAGGTATTTCTGGCTAATTTAAGGAACCTCGTGATCCGATATCCATTGTTGGGGTACATATCATTGATGGTTGTCATTTAACATTTATGGCATCTGTTTGTACATGGGTTTTTTGGTGGTTTTTTTGGTGCTGTGGATCAAACTCGGCCTTATGCTTACGAGGCAAGGACTCTAACCACTGAGCTAAATCCCCAGCAACATCTTAATTTTGAATTATTGCTTTGTGGCTATTAAAAAAAGAATCTGCAAAGTGAAGGTCAGTTGGTGCAAATGAGTTACCATACTGGAAAAATAAGTCAGTGCCTAGTTGAAGAAACAACAGGCTTTGGACCAATCAGTTTATATATGGAAAATAATACCGTTTTTTTAAATTTTCCATTTTCTTTTATACTAGACCTGTTCCAGAAAAGGCCTGAAAGCAAGGCCTATATTTCACTTGAAAGATCTACAGAAGAAATTTATAAATTATTCTTTAGTACGTGAGTTATTGAAATAAATGATTACACTAAATTAATATTCTTTTGTTGTAGGAAGTTGGTGAACCATCTAAAGAAGAGAAGGCTGTAGCCAAGTATCTTCGATTCAACTGTCCAACAAAATCCACCAATATGATGGGTCACCGGGTTGATTATTTTATTGGTAGGATTATATTAATGAAATCATATTAGTGTACGTAATTTACAAAGTTACCTAAATTTAGGCCATGTTGAAGTTTTTAAAAGTGAGTTTCAAGCGCGATTATTGAAATTGGGTGATGGGCATATGGCAGTTGATTATTTTACTGTTCCTTTTTATAAGGGACAGTGTCTGTAACAAAAAGATAAAATACTTTCTAGTTATCTTTGTTAAAACTTTTAAAAATAGGGTTTATTTTCAGTGTTTTAAAATATTGCCTTTTGGGGGTTGGGGATTTAGTTTAATGGGAAGAGTGCTTGCCTAGCAAGCACAAGGCCAAGTTCAATCCCCAGCACCCAAATAAATACATACATACATACTACCTTTTGTTCTGATAGTATGTGTACTTGGAACTAACTAGGAGCTTTGATTCTTCACTTTATACAACTTCATTATAAGCTGATGCCATCTATAGTGTAGCTCTGTAGTTTGTAAATAGTGGTTATGTTTGCCTATCTCATCAGTTAAAACTGAGTTGTCATTATAGAGAAGAGATTCCATGTCTTTTTCTTTAGTTTTATTAATGATTTTGATACTCATTAAAAGGTTTGAAAAATAGACAAGCTAGTCTCTTCAAATCTGTTTAGCTGCTTCTGGTGACAACAGAAGATCATTGACTTACTGCTCAGTGAGTTACTTAATGAGAAGTGTCATTGTGGGGACAAAGAGAAAGGTCTTGGTTTACCCTCCATTTGATTGTGATTATTTGATGAGTGATAGGCACAAATACTTTGAAATTTTTTTGTTAACACTAGTCCCTTATGAATTTATCTTGCTTTAATATTTCTAAATGCCTTTTTTTTTTTGGTGCTGGGGATTGAACTCAGGGCCTTGCACTTGCTAGGCAAGTGCTCTCCTAGCCTTGCTTTGAAAAGATGATTATCAATATATTTTACAAGTTGAGGTTTTGAGGAGCTGTTATGATGATCACGTTAAACTTAATTTTCTATTGAACTTAATTTTATTTTCTGTTGTCAGAATGTTGAAGTTTGCTTTCTGAAATGTTAGACAATAAATTTCTATGTATACTAAATTTGAAATGATAAATCTCTTCCTTAGCTTCAAAAGCAGTGGATTGCCTTTTGGATTCAAAGTGGGCAAAAGCCAAGAAAGGAGAAGAAGCTTTGTTTACAACCAGGGAATCTGTGGTTGACTACTGCAACAGGTAGTGTTTATTTCTTGGTGAAGAATATTGTAAATAATAATTTAAAATTTTCTCTGTAGTCCTGAAGCTCCTTACCTATTTCCATCATTAAATGTAGTGATGCTTAAAAAAAAAAAAAAGCAGTGATGCTACAATTGAGATCAAATGTAGTTTTAACATGTAACCTAGATTTCATCAATATTTCTAGAAATATATTTGGTATTAGACTTTTTTGGGGAGGGAGGTGCTGGGAGTCAAACTCAGGGCCTTGTGCTTACTAGGCAAGCGCTCTACCACTGAGCTAAATCCCCAGGCCCCAGGCTATTATTTTTAACTAAATGTAATTTTCATTTTTGTGTTGGTTGGTTGGGGTTTTTTTGTTGTTGTTGTTGTTGTTGTTGTTGTTTTTTGTGTGTGTGTGATGCCGGGGATCGAACTCAGGCCCTTGTGCTTACAAGGCAAGCACTCTAATCACTGAGCTAAATCCCCAGCCCCGGTTGGTTTTTTTTTGAGACAGGGTCTCACTGTATACTTCACACTGTTGTTGCACTCACTGTGTAGCCTAGGCTGGCCTCAAACTCTTGGCGATCCTCTTACACATCAGCCTCCCAAGTGTTGAGATTATAGGTGTGTACCACCATGCCCAGCTACTTTTGTATGTTTACCAGATCTAGTGAACTAATGGGTCAGCGATAAAAATCATATACTAGTGCCTACAGTGAAAAACAAGTTCTTTCTTTTGTAGAGCACATAGCCTGAGTTTCTTCCAAACCTTTTATAGGGATTCTTGTTAGCCTTGTTATCCTTGGTTGTTTTTTGTTTCTTGTTTTTTTCTTTTTTCTTTCTTTTTTTTTTTTTTTTTTTAGTGCCTGTATCCTGAACCAGAAGCCAGAGACCCTTCCCTGCTTTAAATACTTGCCAATGTATTCCTCGTAAAGTCCAGGCAGCTGTAACATTTACCTTGTCTGTATCTGAGGATTTCAAGATGAAGTAGAGAGTTTGGTAACATATACATATTTTTTATAATAGGCACCTTTTTTTTGCAAAAAGAAGAAAAAAGAGAAACACTTGATGGGAGCATAGTATGGTATAGTACTGGGCATTGAACATGCTAGACAAACATTTTACCACTCAGTGACATCCCCAGCCCACAGAAAACTTGATGATGAGTGGTGTGTCTAAAAGACAAAAATCACCTTTCTTTTGTGAAGAAGTATACTAGTTTGTCTTTCCATTTTTCCCCCTTCGTTTACTTAATACTTGTTAAGTATATTTATCAATAGATATACTAACTAAATTTTGTTTTTATGACACTAAAGTTTATAATCTGAGAATTTGAGATTTTGGGGGTTTTTTTGTGTTTGATAGGTTTAATTGTTTAAATATTATTTGTTTTTAGAGCTGTTTGTCTAATTAACTCCCAGGTGCAAATTTCCCTGCCTGCTTCACAATAAATTTACTTTTTACATATGGTATAAAAATGAAGATACTACAAATGTAGAAACCAGGGCTTAGGAAGTTAAGAACCTTGTCAAGGTCACATAGCTAGTAGGATCTAAGGTTGTAAATGTAGCAATCTGCCTCTAACAGCACATAGTCTGTATTGGTAGACACTGCACTGTAACTGTTGCCCCCAATAAAATGATGCTGCATTTATTGGAGAAAAAATTAAAATTGAGTCACCTGACAATACTATTATTTTGGATATTAATTCTGTGAGCCCAAGTCTCTAAAGAGAGGAGTCAGTACTGTTCCATATCACTTGACCTTTTAGGAGCCCCGATACTGGGTTATGTGAAAAGTTCGAGGTACAGAGAATACTAGAGACACACTTTTCATTCTGTGTGTTATTCCCATTCATGTCAGGTTGTTTGTGTCCTTTCCACTGTAAAATAAAGGAGCAAAACCTAACTATCTGAGGTCCACTCAGCCACTTCTAATTATAGGGTCTTCATGGTGAAGGCCAGTTCTTACCGAGTCTTGCCCAATCATACAGAAAACCACAGTGAGACTTTTGTCTTGTTTCATTTTCTGAAGCAACTAACTGGATATAATGGAGTCTGGGGAAAAAACATGAGATAGTAAAATGTAGGCTAGTAAGAAAGTAATCTTTTCTGATATGTGTACCTTTTATGACCTATTTTACTATGAACTTTTCAACCGATTCTCCATGAGTCTTTGCATCACCAATCCTTGGTCCAGTAATGTCCTTCTCTTGCGCAAGTATGTTACAATCATTCTTTCTTTTGGTCTTTCTGTGATTCTAACCTTCCACTTCCTCTGAATGATTCTCCCTCCTCTACTATAACTCTCAATAATATAAGGATATCTCTCAAATCCTATTTCTACTAGGTAGTATCCCCCAGGTCCTTCAGTTCACATTAACTTTTATATGTAAAGTTTACTGATTTATCAAGTTAATATCATCCGTTTTGACCCTTAATGATTTTAGAATTCTTACATACATGCTAGTTTTTTTTCATTTCTTGCAGCTAAATCTGAAAACAATTGTAGGACTATTTATACTTTATTAAAACTCATAGCAATAAGCACAGTATGGTTATTTAGTTGAGACTCAACCATTGCTGCATAGATGAAAGTCCTAACACATGCCTAGCATTCAATTAAATATTTGATAAATCTAAAAATAATTAGAGGTGAGGGCTGGGGATTTAGCTCAGCAGTTAGAGTGCTTGCATTGCAAGCACAAGGCCCTGAGTTTGATCCCCAGCACCAAAAAAAAAAAAATAAATAAATAAAAAATAATAATAATAATAATTAGAGGTGAGGAAAAATGCAGTGCAATTTTAAAACTTTTTACAAGCTGTTTTTAAACCATATATATCATCTCTAAGAATAAAGTAATTACAATGACTTGTTCTCTACTTCAAAACACATATTCTAATCTCTTAGGGAAAATGTATATCTAATAAAAATAATTGGTAAAACTGTCAAGAATGACTTCACAGAGAAAATATTTTAATTGAATTTTGAAACATTGGTAGGTGATTGCCCCAACAAACGAGAAGAAAGGGAATTTATTCTGAGGAAAAAGCATAGAACATACCGAGATAGGAAGTGGGTTATTCTGTGAAAATATTAGAGAGCTTTGTATTAGTGGTTTGTCTTGTGTCTTATGTTTAAAGCCAAATAGGCCAGGTGCCATGGTGACTGTCTATAATCCCAGCCACTCAGGAGTTAGGCAGGAAAATTGTAAATTAAAGGCCAGCCCGAGCAACTTAGCAAGATCTTGCCTCAAAAAAAAAAGCCACATAACTAGAGGATCTGACTCATTACAAAGGTAAAATAACGTCACTCTCACTTCCCTAATCATATAGAAGAAAACCTTGGGGCTGGGATTTAACTAATTTAACTAAATTTAACTAATTTAAATAAAAAATAGAAGAAAATCATTTGAGACTCTACATTTGAGCTACCTGTATGTGTATACATGTACTTTCAATATATAGACATCTGTTGTATAATATCCTGGGTTTTCCCATTAACATAAAATGTTTTTCATTTTCATACATAAGATGAATAGAATGTATTTTTTGTTTTCATGCTGAGGGGTAGTATATTTTCCTTGTAGGAAATCTGAAAACCATATAAATGCACAAACAAAATTAGAATATGTGTTCACTGTAAATTGTTCTAAGGCGTTTTGAAATAAAAATACAAAGTTCCCCTTTATATTCAAGCGCATCACTGTTACATCCCATTTTCTGCTCACAGTAGTTAATGATGAAAGTCTCATTTCAAAATTTTGTTTACATATATATGCATGGAAGATATCAATGGTAACATTTGGGGCAGGCAGTTATATAAATCTGATTATATGCTAAATAAATCTGCACGAGTTGAATAGGTGAAGTGAAGAAGCTAGCTTTGTAGAGATGATCATGGGCTGGACCTCAGAAGGAAACTAGGCCTCAGAAGGAAACCCAGTAGGCAGGTGACATGCGGTGCTCCAAAGGCACAATCCAGTGTTCAGAAAGAAGTGGTCATCTGGACAGGAAGGAAGAGCCTGCATGACAAGTGATACGATCCGCTGCACCAATGAGGTGTAAGTAGAAAGGTACATAGTACCCATTAGCAGGCACAGATGGTGGTAGTGAGACCTACCTTCTAGATTGTTGGAGTATTTGTACAGTCTCAAGGTAGGAATGAAGAAACAAATCAGGAACTCTAAAACTGAAACATGAAATTTGAAAATGTGGCTTATAATTGACAAAGGTGAAAGCAACCCAGTTTCTTGGGTAGTATTATAAGGGTCAAGAGGAGCTACCAGCATGGGCTTAATTTGGGATCAGCTGAGCTTCTAAATTTACCAGATAAATGATAAAACAAGAATCTCATTCTCAGGGAGTTTACTACATAGTGAAAAGGCAAACAGATACAACAAATTATACAATAGAAAATAAGTGCTATAGATAGAATAACAGGAGAGGATAGAGAGGGCTTACAATTTTAAACAGGGAAAACCTTGGTTTGTTTGTTTTTTGAGGAAGGGTCTCAGTATGTAGTTAAGGCTGCCCTTGAACTCACTATGTAACGCAGACTGGCCTCGAACTCTAGGCATTCCTCCTGCCTCAGCCTCCCAAGTGCTGGGATTACAGGCATGTGCCACCATGCCTAGCCAAATGGAAAATTTTAAGGAAGTAAGGGAAAGAAACAAAAAGACATCTTCTTTTTTTTTTTTTTTGAGCTGGGGATTGAACTCAGGGCCTTATGCTGAGCTAAATCTCCAGCCCCAAAAAGACATGCTTTTTTGAGGGAAGTACATTCCAGGTAAAGGAAATAACCACTCTGAAGGTGCTTATGTAAGACTTTTTTTTTTAACTGCTTAAAAACAAAAATATATAGAGAAATTAATGAAACTAGGAATACGTAGTGTTTTACCAAATAGATTGAACATTTTTCAGATTGATCTTAAATCCTCAGAGAACAGAAATCTCATTTCAGTAGATTTAATTTATTTATTACATAATTGAAGATATTTCATTTAGCAACAAGCTGAGTTGTGAAGTACCTGGAGAATAAAAACATCTGGAAAGACAGTGAAGAGACATGAATAGGATCAAATCATGGACACACTTTCAGTCTGTTAATATTTCTTAGACTGTTTTCCTTTTGGGGTGGGGGGGCTTGAGACTGGGTCTTGCTATGTAGCCCAGGCTGGCCTTGAACTCTGCGGCAATCCTGCTTCTGCCTCCCGAGTGCTAAGATTACAGGCTTACACCACCATGCCCCGCTGTTTTCCTTTTTATTATTTCTGTTTGCTTTTGAGATTGAACATTAAATAAGTCCAAGTTTTAATTACTCTTAATGAATGTAGAGAGGATTTACTGTATAAGGATAATCAAAACTAATAATCTCTTTTACCTAAATTTAAATAGTTAAAAGTGAAAGTTATATTGATAGTCATTGCGTTTTGGCAACTTCCATATATACTAATCTAATTGGCTAAGGTTTTTTGACTTGATGGAGTTAACTATTTTTCCATAAATGGTAGTAGTAATTTCTTTTATGAGTTGCCAGTTTATGTCTCCATGCATTTTATTTGGGTCTTGATATTTTTGTGTTTTAGTCTTATGTCTATATAATCGATAGGGAATATACTGTTACACCTCTTTTTTTTAACTCAAGGCTTTTAAAGAAACAATTTTTTCATCGAGCACTTAAAGTAATGAAAATGAAGTATGATAAAGACATAAAGAAAGAAAAAGATAAAGGAAAAGCTGAAAGTATAAAAGAAGAGGATAAAAAGAGCAAGAAAGAAAATACAAAGGAAGAAAAAACAAAAAAAGAAAAAGAGAAAAAAAAAGATGGTGAAAAGGAAGACTCCAAAAAGGTGAGTTCAACTAAAATTTAGTGAAAATAGATCATTGTCTATAACGTGATCTCTACTGATATATGAGCATTTTTAAAATATTAACCAGCAAATACTTGAGCTAACCATATTAGAATTATTATAAATATCATGGCTAGAAATTTTTGTGTTACAAGTAGTGAAAGTTTTCTGCCATACGAATGTCATATTGTTTTTGCTTGCTTGTGTATTTCTGTTCAATTTGTTTCATAGGAAGAAACTCCAGGAACTCCCAAAAAAAAGGAAACTAAGAAAAAATTCAAACTTGAACCACATGATGATCAAGTTTTTCTGGATGGCAATGAGGTGGGAGTATTTAGTGTATGATTAGAAGTAGTTTCTCATGGACTTTTGTAGAAATATGTTTGATGCCTTCACTAAGAAACAATAGAGATCAATCTGATCTTACACTTAAGTGTATAAAAACTGCTCTATTTTAAAAAATAAACTTGTCTAAATTTATATATATATATTTTTAATTTGTCTAAATTTAGATTTATAAAACCTCAGATTTGACTGTGTCTGATAAGAATCCTGAAAACAGTGGCTTAATACAAAATATATGCTTATTTCCTTCTTATCATTGTAATCTAGAGATAAGCATTATGGTGGGCCTAAGCTCCTTTTTCTCTCTGTGGGATGTTTCTAGCTATGGTTGCTTCGTGGTCCAAAATGATTGCCAGTCTTATATCTATATCCAGTAGAGATAAGAAGAATAAGGAACACACCTCTTAAAAAGACCGTCTTTTAAAGACACTGTCTAGGAAGGTGGTGATTTCATTTCTGCTTGGATTCCATTTGGCTAAAAAACCTACTCATACAGTCTTGCCTGCCTGAAATAAAATCTGAGGAATGTACTTTTCATACTGAGTGGTTATTTGCTCAATGAAAATTCAGAGTTTCCATTATTATTTTTAAAAAATTGGTTAATGGGATACACCTACTGATCGCTGCTCATGGAGGATGTGTAGTCAGACACATCACTTGAGGGACCTAAAATTTTCAGCATTACTTGATGCTTTGAGAGAGTTTTTATTTTTTTAATTTTTTTTGGTGGGAGGGTTGGGGATTGAACTCAGGGCCTTGAGCTTGCTAGGCAAGTGCTCTACCACTGAGCTAAATTAAGCCCTGTTTTATCTTTTTAAATAGAGGTGTGTGGTAGCAGTCTTCTATGAACCAATACAAAAATAAACAATGCTTAACCAACAGAGAAAATACTAGTTGTATACTGGCCATTGAACTATTGTGAATTTCAAGACATACCCTTTCTTGCTACACTTAAGTTAGAGTAGCATATGTATAATGTGACTCCTTGTGTGTTTGAAATTCTGGAAAAGGTTTTTTAGAAATAAATGCTAGAGGGGTTGGGGATTTAGCTCAAGTGGTACAGTGCTTGCGTAGCAAGCTCAAGGTCCTGAGTTTGAGCCCCAGAACTTCACCCCCCCAAATTAGAAAGTGGAAAAGTACCGTTATTTCTAGAAACTAAAGAAATAAAACTAAATGTAATGGGTGATGATTGGGCATTTAATTTGAACAGTGTAAAATTCTGCTGTATAAAATAATAGCCTGCTAAAAGTAAATGAAGCTTTGAAGCAGTGGTTCTCTCTTTATAGGTTACAAACCCTGTATGGAGGAGTGGGCAAAAAAAATTACTACAGGGAGTCACAGAATCTTATATTCACCAAGCATGATCTTTAATGAAGGTTCTTTGCATGTTGTCAGTAGGGGAGAAAAGAGTGAATTTTAGAACTGCTGGATTTGTACTGGCTGGTATATATCTTAACCTGTTCTTAGCTTGTTCAGCATTGTATTGGGGACAAAAAGGTTGATGGTCACTTATTGTTAGGTTGAAGAAATAATGATTTACCCGTATGAACAGATTGGGGTGTGCATGCTTGTGTGTGTGTGTGTGTGTGTGTACTTAAGTGTATTACAGAATATAATGATTTTCTACCTGAGTAGATGCCACTCTCACACTGAAGGGGGGGAGGGTCCTTGTAGTTGGTTACTTTAGAAACTAAATTCTTGTATGTTAAGAAGCTGATGACTGCTTTAGAGGACCTAAAATACAGAATTAAGCTTTACTTTCTAATGAGACCTTAGAACTTTTAAACACTGAGATTTCTTTATTCTTACAGGTTTATGTGTGGATCTACGACCCAGTTCACATTAAAACATTCGTCATGGGATTAATTCTTGGTAAGTAGCAAGCTGTAAGTAGCTTTAAAATAAAATCTAAATTTAAAAACCAAAATGTCACACCTCGAAAACATTTCTAAATTCAGCATAAAATAGTTATTGCTTAGAAGAGTATACTTTGAAGTCAGAAGATAAATGATAGCGGGGTGTAGTGGCACTTGCCTGTGATCCTAGCATTTGGGAGGCTAAGGCAGGAGGCTTATCAATTCGAGGCTACATAGAGAGTTTAAGGCCAGCCTAAACTATATAGTGAGACCCTGTCTCAAAAAGAAAAGATAAATGATAAACTAAGAATATTTACAACACATCAAAATGAAGACCTTTAAGAAATGAACAGTTTAGCCTGGTGTGGTGGCACATACCTGTAATCTCAGCACTCAGGAGGCCGAGGCAGGAGGATTGCCATGAGTTCAAGGCCAGCCCGAACTGCAAAGCCAAGACCCTGTCTCAAAAAACAAAACAGCCTTGCAAGCACAAGGCCCTGAGTTCAGTCCCCAACACCAAAAAACAAAACAAGAAATTAACAACAATCTGGGTAGAAAAATGGTAAAGGTAGCTCATAGACAATGAAATACAATGACCAATCATCATAAATAATACTTACTTTCACTCATAATAAAGCAACAGTGATTAGGAGGATTATGAAGTTTAATAGTGAAGGTTTTAGAAAAACCAACACTCTCCAAAATTGATGGTTATATCCACTGTCTTAGTTTTAGGGAGAGTATTTTGTTATACTGCCACAAAGCTGATACACTACAATGAATATAGTCTTAAAATTTTCTCACTGTAAACATCTTTCTGTGTCACAAAGTATGACCATAAAGTGGTACTTTTTTTGGGAGGGGTGCTAGGGATCGAACTCAGGGCCTTGTGCTTGCTAGGCAAACTCTCTAACCACTGAGCTAAATCCCCAGGCCCTAGGGAGGGTATTTTGGTAATATCTTTGGAATTTTAAATGCCAGGCCGGGGATAGAGCTCAGTGGTAGAACACTTACCTGACATTCACAAGGTCTTGGATTCAGTCCCCAGTACTGCATTAAAAAAAAAAAAGGGTGTGTGTGTGGGGTGTGTGTGTGTGTGTATAAAATTTTAAGTGCATATAAAACTGACTCAGCAATTCTACTTCTAGGAATTGCTTCCATTTTGTGCATACAGTTGCCGAAAGTGCATACATTTATGTGTTACTTATTTTAATCCAAACCCCTCAGGCTATAAAAGGGTAATCTAACAAATAATTTTAAGAGTATAAAGTATCGATGCCTATGACTTTTGGCCTAGTAATTCCCCTTAAATGAATTCATTCTATTATGTAATCACATTTGCACTAATTTACATGTGCTAGACTATTTGTACTATTGTTTGTTATAGGTTAAAACTGAAAAGAATTGAAGTTCCTGAATAGAAGGGTGAAATAAATTACTATGTAACAGAATACTATGTAGCCTTCAAGAAGAAGGATGTCCTGATGGAAAGATATCTAGAATAGATAAAAAGAAAATTGAAGCTGGGGATTTAGCTCAGTGATTAGAGTGCTTGCCTTGCAAGCACAAGGGCCTGAGTTCGATCCCCGGCACCACAAAAAAAAAAAAAAAAAAAAAGAAAATTGAAACTGTAAGAAGTATGTTTCTTCACTTGGAAAAAATTCTGTGTAGCTAGTTTAATTATCTGTAGGAGGTCTCTGGGAGTATAAATACTATAAGCTCAATTAGCCCTTGAGGAATAAAATATGAATTTGAATGACGACTTAATCTTAGGTATACTTTCTTATTTCTTTCTGATTTGGTTTTCTGATATAAATGTGTATTTCTCTTAAGTTTAGGGCAGATAAGGATGGGTGGGAAAGAATGATTTAGCAAATAGGGAAAAAATAGATATTAGTTAAAACAAATTTGGCCAGTATAGTATCATAGAATCCCACTCAGAACAACTCTTTGGCATGGTGCTGGCATGCCTGTAATCCCAGCTGCTGAAGAGACTGAGGCAGGAGGATTACACGTTTGAGACCAGCCTGGGCAGCTCATTGTGACCCTGTTTTAAATGAAAAAGGCTGGGGAAGTAGCTCAGTCGTAGAGCACTTGTCTAGCATGTGCAAGCTCCAGGTTCAGTCTCTAGCACTGCAAAAACAAAGCAAGAAAGACCCACCTCTTACAGGTTAAAACTCAGTTAAGCCCAAATAGCTAATAAAGTTACTGACTGCTTCCAATTTACTAGTTGCTTTGCTAAATACATACTGTCTCACTTTATTCTCACAATGTTTAAGAAATAAGAATAGGCGTTTTTTGCCGGCTTAACATCTCTACCATCATCTGGTTTAGTCATCCAGCAAGAAGAAACTAATATGAAATTCCAGCAATAAGAAATTGGAACGGAAGACCTTAAGTGCTTGCTTTTTGCCCATTGACCAGATAACTAGAACTATCTGCATTATCTATGCGGCATGGAGTTTTTTCTTTTTTTTTTTTTTATTATTTTTTACCAAGAACATGTATTGGTACATTGCATACATAATGATCATAATCAACATGGTTATTTTGTACCTCGGCATGGAGTTTTTATTATTTTTACCTAAAGATGTTTCTTTTTGGTAATGACAAACATCTTTTTAATAAAAAGCCTAGCTTTTCTCAATACACCTTCAAAGGTTTTTCAGTTGTTTCCTATCTGGTCAAGTCAAGGTTTTTAAGAACTTCATTTTTAATTTGTAATAAAAGTTTACAACTTCATTTTTTTAAAAAAGTCAACAAACTGCAAGCACCTGTTAATAAAGGTCTTTAAAAAAAAAGGATAGGCATTTATTAAATATAAGGTAACTTATCCTCAAAAGGATGAAGTAATTTACTCAGGGTTTCTTAGTTTACCAGTGCTAGAACTAGAATTCAGCACTGTTGTAACTCTCCGGACCTAATAACCAGCCTTCTGATTTCTTGGAGTTCTTTCCTTTTATCCCATTTTACTGCAGAAATACTAGAGATGATTATATACAGTTTTCCTATCAAAAAACTGTCCACAGTAGAATCACCTGTGAGCTTCTGTGAGTGTCAGAACTCCATCCTAGAATCAGAATCTCCAGGGTGAGATCTTTGGATTTGTTTTTTGTTTGTTTTGTTTTTTAATTAGTTGTTCCTTTAAGCTTCCCTACTCAGTGAATAGATAGCCTAATACTCAAAAAATAATGTAGACATAGCTTGAAGTGACAGTAGTTGATCATTTTAAGGCACAGTTCTGAATTTTAGAAAGTACTTTTTTCTAATGAAATGTGATTGTGGGGGAGGGAGTTAAATGTGATTTAGACTAAAAATATACCCAGGCTAAGAAGAGGATAAAGTATTAAGTTGAACATGAAATTACTCATAATTTACTAATTTTTACTTTAAAAAATTGCAACTTTTCTATTATTTGTTTGCTTCAGAATTTTTGCCCCAAGAATATGTTCATTTATTATTGCATCCAGGCCATGTACATTTTTACTCTAAAAGTTATCTGTATAATCTTGTCACTTCTTGTTCCAGTGATCGCAGTAATAGCAGCCACCCTCTTCCCACTTTGGCCAACTGAAATGAGAGTAGGTGTGTATTACCTCAGTGTGGGCGCAGGCTGTTTTGTAGCCAGCATTCTTCTCCTTGCTGTTGGTAAGTATTATTAGTAAAACTAACCTAGTGAGGTAGATATTGAGTAGTTGGGCTCTAATCTGTAGCTTAGTAAAGGTCAATAGCAAAATTAATGTGGCTAAATCGTAAGTATGACCTATTTTCTTGGTCAAATCACAAAACTGACTCAGACTTAGATTAGGTCTAATATGAAGAAAAGGGGCTTACTGTATCTTTTAAAAATATTTTTATTCATATTACATTTGATTGACAAATGATTGTATGCATTATAGAGTACAGTGAGATGTTTTGATACATGTATGCAGCATGGAATGATTCAGTCAAACTAGATATCTACTTGTTTACCTATCGTTTTTTATGGTGAGACATTTGAAGTTTATCCTCAGTTATTTTGAAATGTTATTAAATCTGCAAATAGATGTGTTTTTTTTTTGTTTTTTTTTGTTTTTTGTGGTGCCGGGGATCGAACTCAGGGCCTTGTGCTTGTGAGGCAAGCACTCTAATCACTGAGCTAAATCCCCAGCCCCAAATAGATGTGTTTTTAAGATTAGCTATAGCAAGGATTTAATATTTTTGCAGGGATTAGTCATTTATTAAATAATATTTTCAGTAAATCATTTTTATACTTTCAGGTAAGGTAACTACATCTTGTATTAAATATTTAAATTCTGTGCATGTGTTCAGTGAATGGTTCTAAGCAATTTACCACTTCAGGGAAAATCAGTCATTTTTATTAAGAATAAATTCTAGATATATTAAGAAATTAAATGTTTTAAAAATCAAACCGGGGGCTGGGGATTTAGCTCAGTGATTAGAGTGCTTGCCTTGCAAGCACAAGGCCCTGAGTTTGATCCCCAGCACCACAAAAAAAAAAAAAAAAAAAAATCAAACCAGAAAACAAATGAATTTTTTTTTTTACATTTCTGGATCATTGCAGTCTATCTTGGCTAACCAGCAATATAAACAAAAAGCTAATCCATATGGGCCATATTCTTCTGTGAATGTATTTAAAAAAAACGAATTCATATCAAAAACAGACCAGATTAGGGGGAAAGGAACAGAGGGTCAAGAGAAATAAGAAATGGAAGGAAAAAATGGAAACAAAGCTTTTGTAAATGGGGGGGGGGTGAGGGGAGGGGAATGGGAAAAAAAGAAGCAACAGGGTATATCATGTACAGGTACAAATCCCCAATGATGAATGTTACCAATATGTATATTGAAAATGTACCATTAAAATAAAGTTTAAAAAAAAAAACAGACCAGATTAAGAACAGGCAGCAAAATTCCAGGACAGGCAAAAGATGATATACTCACACCATTTGGTAAGAGAATCAGAATATTTGACAGTAAAGGACATGAACAATCTTTCATCCTACAGAAGAAAGAATAAGAAACAAATGATGAATAAATGTATAAAAATGCTCATCATTAGCTAACAATAAATAAAATGAGGGATTTTTTTGGCTACTTAATAGAAAGGTTTTTTATTTTGTTTTGTTTAATGTTAACATCAGAAGGTTTAACTGGTGGAATGAGGTGCACCCAAATGTGACTATAGTGGTGATTGTTATGATTTTAATTTTTTAAATTACCCTTGTCTGTATATTTCCACACAGAGCATTTCACTTAAAATCCAAGTCTTTGAGGATTTTTTTCTTTAAAGGCTGGACAACTCTAATTTTTCACCTTGGGAAAGACATGCATTTTTCCTAGTTTATCTCGATCTGCCTAGGGTTAATTGCATTGAATTCCTTCATCTCTTCAGAATTTATATTATATGAATTCTGGCTATTTTCCCCAATTTACAAATCAACTTTTCTACTAGGTCTGAAGAGTATTTGTTTACTTACTTACTTTCGGGTGCTGAGGGTTGAACTCAGGGCCTGTGCTTGCTGGGCAAGCACTATACCACTGAGCTAAATCCCCAACCCCTGTGAAGAATATTTATAAAAGAGAAAAACAATACCTACGTTAATAACCTAATACCTGTGGTTAGAGGACATAATTTGATGGGATTATCTGAACTGGGTACATGCTATTCTGAGATTGTGTAATACATAATATATATGGCATTACTCCATCACCTGAAGCAGTCTCCCTTTGCATACCTCTTCACCTGGACATCAGGGTACCCTAGGATAGTACTACCATCCATGGACCTAGGAGCTTATGTAGTATCTTTTTTTCAGTCCATCATGTTACAGACCACGTTTTTTCTCTGTGATTCTCTTAAGACCTTCTCCACCTACCTTTCATTTTTTTTCCTTCCTCTAGCTCAGTTACCTTGAGAAAATCTCCTGCTACTTTTTCAGGGGGCACAAGCACAATTGTAGGCCAAGAATTATTGCCTAAGCCCGTTAAGAAGGTAATTAGTATTGGTATTAGTATTTGTATCAAGGAGAAAAACCATAAACCTTCATCTGACATTAGATATAAAATGGCTCTCAAACCAATGAAATTCAGAAACTCCTTGAAAATCTTCACTAGAGTTTTAGTTCTATTGAATAGAATTTTTCCACATGCTTATCTTTTAAGTAAACCAGTATTCATAATTTATGACCATTATGTTGTTTTGCTTTTTAAAATAATTTCTTCAGTGGTTTTTAAAATAATTTTAAAAATTACTATGGATTTAAACGTGTATCATGGGGCTGGGGAGTTAGCTCTGTGGTTAGACTGCTTGCTTTGTAAGCACAAGGCCCTGGGTTCGATCCCCAGTACCAAAAAAAAAAAGAAGTGTATTATGCATCAGTCTTGCAAATTAAAGCAGGAAACAAACTCAGTATTTTATGTTGATTCTGTTAGAAAATCAAACTTCATATATTTCAAATATAGTAATATTGATCTGTAGCCCACTTATAAATTGGATATTATTTTTGTAGTGTATGGAGTATTACATATTATTCAAAACTATGTTTGATGTTACTTAGAACATTCATTGTTAATATCACAATTTAAAAATAAGAGAGCATTTTTCTAAAATGTGCCACTTTAGTATAGGAATGGTATTGTGAGTACATGTCACAGTTTTTTTGATTCTTTGCATTTTGCCCCGGTAATATAATGCCATATGTAGAAAAACTGTAAAGCATGTTAGAATTTTGCTATGCCCACTTTATATGTGGTAAAAAAAAAAATCAATTTTTTTGTGTCATTTCTATACAGCTTTTTTTTTTTAATTTGATACAAGAGTTACTCTGAGCCATCTGTTTTACAACCCTATAAAACCTCTCATAGTGTAGCCAGGCGTGGCAGCACACACCTGTAGTCCCAGCACTGTAGTCCCAGCACTCGGGAGGCTGAGGCAGCAGGATTACCACAAGTTCAAGGCCAAGCTGCATGACATAGTTCAAGGCCAGCCTAAACTACATAGCAAAACCCTGTCTTTTCCAGCACTCTGGAAGCAGAGGCAGGAGAATAACCATGAGTTCAAGGCCAGTCTGGGCTACATACCGACAAGACCCTGTCTTAATAAATAAATAAGAAAGACGCTGTCTCAAACAATTAAAAACTTTTTAAAGATAACTAGAAAAAATTTGAACAGTAAAACCTATCATAGCAGGGGCTGGGGATTTAGCTCAAGTGGTAGAAAGCCCTGAGTTCAATCCCCAGCAGCCCCTCCAAAAAAAAAAAAAAACTATCACAGCATCATAAATATATTTAGGGGAAAAAAGTGCAGCCTCTTTAAAAGTTGTGTGTTTTTTAATCAGTGAAATTTATTCTGAAATCATAGTTTCAAATATAATTTACCCTTTCTGTTTATGCCATAAAAACTTCTAACGTGTAATAATTATACATAATGTTCTTTTGAAAATAAAAGTACTACTTTATGAATAAGGTAGTTTATTTAGAAATACTGTTTTATAAAAGTCAAGGCAGCTATAACCATTTCCTTTTATTTATCCAATGCAAAATAATGGAAGAAGTATAAATATGAAAACAGTGATATAATTGTAAAGAAAACTGTTATTATTAATTTTAAAATTCAGATTTCATTATCCCACAGGTTTGTGATATTATTCTAAAAAAGTAACCTCATAACCCTTTCATGTTTACGCAGCAGGGGCCTTACATGCATGACTGCCCCCTCTCGCCTGATGACAGTCCTGCATGTACCTCCAGTGGTTCAAGCAGGTGGGAAGAAGACATTTGAACTATGTCGTGAATGGGTTAAGCAATCTTGCTTTCATTCACGTTGTACTGCCCCCTGCTTCCCTACTGGTGATTAAACCAAGGGCTTTCTCACTGAGTTCCATCCCCATCTCTTTTTGAAATGTTTCCGAGACAAGGTCTCACTAGAGAAGTTGCCCAGGCCGGGGTTGCATTTGTGATCCTCCTGCCTCAGCCTCCCAGAGTACTAGGACTACAGATGCATGGCTTGTATTATTTCTTAATATTGAGATAGTTGATTCTTAAATAAATAAAAATTTTAAAATTTACCTAATAAAACAAAAAGGATTAGAAAATGCTAGTATTCTTTATCCAAGACCGACCTAGCCTTTTGGCAGAGTAAAGCACCTGCCATGGGCCATAATATATGTAGGGACCCACAGAAGTGTTTTCATTTTCATTCTTTTAAAGTCGGCAATAATAATTATATATTTGTAAGTAAGATGCAGTATTATATTTGCATTTGTGCCATAATATAAAGTATAATTTTAGTATTTAATGGAGAGTATGGCCTATAAAAGTAAAAATACCTAGCGCCTTGGAAAGTAATGATGTAATACTGCTTAATCCTTTTAAAGGCTTCATTCTTAGTGTGTCCTTCATCAGTTATTCACATTTTTTTCCTTACACCATGAACTCATGAATGTTTACCAACTGACCTGTTCTGTTTATTGAAGTACTATAACATTGTAAAGTACGTAAATCATAAGTGTGTCTATGAAAGAGTGTCCAGACAAAAATAGAATTTTTCAGGAGTGTCATTATAGAATTGTGCCTTCAAGTTCAGAGTACACTGCTCTTAGAACATTGTGATAGATGTCAGCTAGTCAGATTAAGTATTCATAATTACAGTGCATGAAATATGCAAATAAAGCCAAATGTTTTCACAGCTTTTTTATTAACAAACATTCCCTGCTATCTGAGTCAGTGATTAAATTATTAAATTAGAGAAATTTTTCTTCCCACAGCTCGTTGCATTCTGTTTCTCATCATTTGGCTTATAACTGGAGGAAGACACCACTTTTGGTTCTTGCCTAATCTGACTGCTGACGTGGGCTTCATTGACTCCTTCAGGCCTCTGTACACACATGAATACAAAGGACCAAAAGCAGACTTAAAGAAAGATGAAAAATCTGAAACTAAAAAACAGCAGAAGTCTGACAGCGAGGAAAAGTCAGACAGTGAGAAAAAGGAAGATGAGGAAGGAAAAGTAGGACCAGGAAGTCACGGAACAGAAGGCTCAGGTGGAGAACGGCATTCAGACACAGACAGTGACAGGAGGGAAGATGACAGATCCCAGCACAGTAGTGGAAATGGGAATGATTTTGAAATGATCACAAAAGAAGAACTGGAACAGCAAACAGATGGGGATTGTGAAGAGGAAGAAGACAATGATGGAGAAACACCTAAATCTTCACGTGAAAAATCATAATTGACTAATTTGGGGACTGAATAAGTGCAAGAGGTTGGATTTTCTATGTTGGCAGATCATCATAATGTACATGTGGCATTTGTAGCATCTTTAAGTCCATTCACTGAAAGTACTTGACAACCAAGCAGTTCTATTCAGTCCTTCATTTTATAGAATATTGGTACTATTATTGGTACAGTCTAAAGCCATTAATAAGTTTTATGCATTTGATAATTTTACAGTAAGTAGGTCTCATTTTGATAGTTATCAAAGATGCATTTTCCACAATGACCTTTAGATTAAGGGCATTTTTGATAGTTATATGGCTTTTTACTGTTAGATTACTCGAAATAATTTTAAAAGGAATAAACTCCCAACATTGCAGATTATTCATAGTTTATGTAGCCATTTCACAGTTTCTTTAGGATGAAATACTTAAATTCATTGTTCTTGAAGTTATGCTTTTGTTTTTCATTATAAAATTATAGAATTTCATTATAAAATTATAGAATTTCATTATAAAATTTTACCAAGAAATTGGAAGATTCCGAATTAGCAGGGTTCAAAAACATTGGGTGGAAATAGGCCAACTAGTAACAACATAGAAACACTTTTGGTTTAGCTACAAATTCTCCTTTCCAACTTAGGAAATCCAAGCTGGATTGTACACTTGATTCAGAGAAAGATGGTCATCTCTAGAAGGAACGTGAATAGCATTGGTGGGAAGGTGATGGCTCTTCTTTCTGCCGTATCTCCTTGTCATAACGTAAAGCGTATTCTGTACATAATTTACAAATAAAACATTTTATTTTAATTGTTACTTATTTAGACATTTCTCAACACTTAAATTTGTAAAATGAAGATCATGTAAGGTTATGTTTTTAGAGAAATGGAAGTTTCAATAACCCATGGAACATCTGTAATCTTTCTACAGCAGCTTCAGTTTTGTGCCAACATTCCATGTATTTGAATATAAGTAAAGATTGATCCTTATCAAATAAGAGCAGACTTAAAAGTAGATGTTTGTATGCCTTAATGTTCATTTTGATTTATTTTAAATCTTTGCATTCAGAGATGGGGTACTGTATTTTTAGACCAGGAGGCACTGCTGTGAGAGGTAATTTACTGTTCTAAAATATCAACTTAAAATAAAGGTTATAAAATAAAACAGAGAGAACCATTGGACTCTAATTGCTTCAAGCTGGTTTTGCAGTTTGATTTTTGTCTTGCATACCTTAGTTGCAAATCTTAGAAAAAGCTTGTTTACTTACAAGCATAATCATTCCTTGGAGTTAAACTCTACACACTGATAGTGAATATTAAATGATTTTCCTTGAGTCAGAGTGTTTTGCTTTGTAGTGGAAATAGGTGGAGTATGTAGGTCTTTTTCTTCAGGCTGTTTACTATCTAGGTGTCTGACTAAAAATGTTAGATTGTTCTAATTGTGGAAAAATACATTTCTGTACATTGACACATCTTATTAAACATGGCTGAGTTGCTTCTTTATAATATTCCTTGTAAGTGGACAGACATGTGGCTATTTGATGTTAATGCAACTCTGTTGAGGCTGCAATCATTTTAAGAGTTTTCTCTTAGAAACTTCATTGATTTTAGTGCCTGGGTATTTTCCCCCTCACATTTGCAGGACTCTACAGTAAGGTTATGTATAGTAATCGCTTCTGAGCTTCTTAACCACCAGTAACATTAATAATACCTATTTTGTAGTGTGAGTATCGTAGTGAAAGTGTTTTTCAGAAATAAAAGTGATTTTTGTTAACCTTTACTGCCATGGAATACCCAGGCACTCAATAGTTCCTAAAGTTCTTTATATAACATATATACTATCTCTAGTCTTGAAGACGTGGAGCATGGCAGTCATGGAAGTCAGCTTATTATTGATGTGTATGGATTCTTAACAGAATATTGGTACAAATTTTTATAAATATTTGGTGATCCCTGAGAGGAAATAGTCTTAACTGTGGTTGGAAAGTGAGTTAGAAATTTCAGCTTAGTGTCTATTGTACTCTTCAAGCTTGTATACTTTAAACAAATATAAAAATCAAAAAGCTGCTTCTGTTGCAATCATCAGAAGACTGCATGGCTGTCTTTATTAGTATTAAATATTCTTGTGCCAGAGCATGGAGAATTGATTACAGTAATCAATGCAAGGGTGATTTTTAAAAAAAGGAGCTTAAGTATTTTGGGGGATTGGGGATAGCTCAGGTGGTAGAGTGGTAGAGTGCTTGCCTAGCAAGCACAAGGCCCTGAGTTCAATCCCCAGCAACCCCCGTCCAAAAAAGAAAGGATTGGCTATGCTACTGTAAATCAAAGCACAAAGCTTTTGAGTATTACAGGATTTATTGTGGAGTGGGTATAAATTGGCCTAAGCATTGAATTAACCGAAGTCAAAGTCACTTGGTAAGAATAATGCAGATGTGAATATTCTTAAAAGTCAACATATTAAATAGGTTGCTTTTCCTTTTCCCTCCCAGTGAATTCTTTAATTTTCAAACTGTGAGACCTTAAGGTTGGGGATTTAGCCCAGGGTTGGGGATTTGGCTCAGTGGTAGAGCATTTGCCTTCCAAGTGCAAGGCCCCGAGTTCAACCCCAAGCATCCCCCGCAAAAAAACTAAGACCTTTTAGACAGTGTAAGTTGAACGATTTAGTAGAGTAGTATTCTGAAAGTAGTAAGTTTTAATATATAACATTGCAATTATATAGTGATGATGGATTTTGGTGTTTGCTCCCTCTTTCTGTTTTTATGAGTACCAATTAGCTGCTGACTTGCAAACTGTATTTTGTAAACTGAATTTTTTTCCTTATTAGGAACTGGAAAACTGCATGTACGGTTGATTCTTGTTATTTGCAGTAATTCTGTGACGTTACCGTGGATACTAAATTAGCAAACACTGAACCACTGCACCTAGGGGAAGTGTAGGGCTAGGTGTCTAACAGCCTTCAGCTGGAACATTTTCAAAGCAATACGTATACTTTTTTTGTGTGTATGTGCTGGGGATCAAACTCAGGGCCTTGTGCTTGCTAGGCAAGTGCTCTACCACTGAGCTCAATCCCCAACCCCTTTTTAGATGTATTTTAAAGAAACTATTTAATATGTATTGTTAATTCGTTAACTTGAATTCACAATCGGTAGCATTATAACATGCCTGAATGAAGCTATTCTAACATCAGTATTTTCTCCATAAGGCACATCACTGCAGCTTTGTACTTCGGGAACATTAGATACCTCTTCAGTGCTTTCTTGGGCCATTTAAAAGGTAAAATCACCGGGGTGTGGTGGCATACTCTTGTTATCCTAGCACTGGGAGGCTGGGGTGGGAGGTTCCCAAGTTCAAGGCCAGCCTGGGCTCCATAGCTAGATTGAGGCCAGCCCGGGCTCTATAGTGAGATGCTGTGATGACCCCCGACACACTGTATTTAAAACCATGGCATTAAATACAGCAAAGAGGACACTTGTGTAAATATGAGAGCTAGAACAAGAAGACCTCGTTCAAGCTCAGCAGAGAATGAGCAAGTTGCATTTCTTGCTTTTCTACACATGGCTATAAAAGCACTACAAAAATTGCGGGCAAATTTGCAAATATGGAATACACAAAAAGGATGGACTGCATTTAACTGTAAAGTTGTGATGCTTGCCTACCCAATTCTATAGAGAATAGAATTTATCATTGCATCATGTTCCATCCAGCATTTATTTGAGTAACATATTAAATAACCACTGTGTCTTGAACAAGTAGTTCCTCATTTTTGTGTAGATAATTTGCTTATACTGTTACAACAGTATTTCCTGTGTTCATTCAGTAATAGCAGTTACCATGACACCAGAACTTTACTAGACACAGCCTTGATTGAAAATCCAGTTTTGCCCTCTTGGAGCATCAGATCTTGTGGTAAGTGCTGAATGTCTCTCTCCTACCCTTCCGGTTCCACTCTTCTCTGCCCCATGAGGCTGACCTTACTGGACTACCATAGTGGGCTCCTAAGCCACCTGGCTTTTAGATGGGTTTGGCCAAGTCATGTTTTAGCTAGTGATGGTCAGGGTGTCCTGGCTCTTTCCCCAGTGGGGCTGCCTCAGCAGTCAGAGGTCACCATTTCATCCACTCCCTGCATTCTCTTCTAGCTGAAGGTAATGTTAGTTCTGATGCTGAGAGTGGGATTTCTGAAACTACTGCACTTCCTCTCTGTGTCCTCCATTTCTGCACTTTCATACAGTAACCTCAAGCTATCAGTGTAAGAATTGTTTGCTGTTGGAACTAAAACCGGTAAACCACAGAAAAACTAAATGAAATTTGCTTCTTTGTCACATCCTTGTCATCACTGTCAAAAGGAGCGCACAGCTTTAGAGAGCATGTCCTGAAAGTTTTGATATGTGAATTTGTGTTCTAGTGGGTGTCTCTGCAGATTGCTGCACAAGGAAATTAAATCAGCTTCCTTTAACAAGCCCTTAAGCCAATGTCTGCTAAGTCAAAAAAGTTGGACTTTTTTGAGTAGGTCCAAATACATGTACTCCACTTTTCCAGCCTCACCCAGAGACCCTTTCAGAGAGTACATCTTAGGTTTGTAGTTTAGGATTGTAGTTTAGGTTTGTAGTTTAGGTTCATTTGTAGTTTAGGACTGTCAAAAAGGCCTATGATCTCTAGACTTAGCATGGCATTAGAATCACACACTTTGGTCTCATTTTAAAGAAATGCCTAGATCACTTGAACATTTTTGTGCCAGGGACAAACCTCAGAATAATGTTCTTAATGAAAAAAGTGAAATGTGTGGAATTATTAAAAAATCAACTATATAAATTAACAAAATGTGTTAAACTCTGGTACAGTAATATATGTGTATGTGTGAGTTTAATGTAGGAAGGAGTCTTGTAACTGCTACGACATTGAAGTAGCATAAACAATATATTAAGATATCTGCAACAAATGCAAAGTGATACAAAAATACTTGGTCTCTGTCATTGACAAAGTCAAAGATACTACTAATACACCTTTGGGTTGTTGTCTGTTTATAATGAAAGGAAATGCTGAATTTCAGTTACAGTCTAGTGAAAATAATTTTTCCTCATCTGGGTTCACATATCCACTGAATTCTGTTCTTAAATCCCTTAGAAGTCTGTGGATTACAAGAACCTTTGATCTCACTAATCAGATCCACCAATGTTTCAAAAGAGTATGACATTATGTTCAAAGAGCAATGATGCTTAATTTAGCAAAATTTAATACTTAATGTTATTCACATCTCGTGTCTACATCATCACAAATGAGCAAGTTATGCGTGTTGTATATATTTTTTTAGGATGGATTCTGTATTACTCCTAGATAAAGAGATTTTTTTGAGGGAATGTTTCTTAATGTGAGAAGCAGGGAAGAGTCTCACACATTGCTGTGGTTTGGATCTGCAATGTCCCCCAAAGTCTCGTGTGTTGAAGGCTTGCTGCCCAGTGCAGCCACGTTCAGAGGTGGGGCTGTTGGCAGTGACTTGATTGTGACAGCTCTGATCTCAGCAGATTCACCCCTTGATGGGTTAAATTAAATGGACGTGGTGGAAGCTGGGGAGGGGGCACTGGAAAAAGTAAGCCCCTGGGGACATACCCTTGAAGGTGTCCCTGAGCCCTTCCGCACTTTCTCTCTTGCTTCCTGGCTGCCATGAGTGAAGCAATCTCAACGGATTTCATCACCATGATGTTTTGTCTCACCTCAGGTTCAAAGTAGCAGCCAGCAGACTGTGGACCGAAATCCAAAACCATAAACCAAATTATTGGCCTTTCCTCCTTTAAATTTTTTTTCTTGGGTATTTTGTCAGAGTGAAAGCTGACTAACATACCAATACTGAGATTTATCTTTCAGTCATTCAGCAAACATGGGGAGTAATTACCGTGTCCCAAGCATTGTGCAATAACAGAACTCAAGCAACAAGTTAAGTGAGAGAGAGAATTCGTTCAAACGTTGCAACAAAGTATTGTGTGATGTCAAGAGTATCTATGACATGCTTATGGGATCACATAAATGAGGGCTCAGCCAAGACTGGGAAGGTCTAGAAAAGCATATTAAATCTCATGATCTTGAAGGATGAATTGGCCTTAATCAAGAAAAGAGAAGAGCCATTGCATCAAGTTGTGCAAAATAAGAGAAGGGGTAGGCCTGCCATGATCCTGCAACTAAAAATAGTTGAGATGCAGCTAGAAAACAACCTGGCAAGTAGCACAGGTGGCAGATCATGGCCTAGAATTCCTTCCTTCGGAAAAACACTCCTTCTCCTACCATATTAGTCTTCATTCCATTCTAGGGTGACTGGACTCAAGGAAAGCAGCCAAGCCACGCCATTCAAAGTCCTCTCACTTCCTCAGGGATCTTTAGTCCTAAGGACCATATATAGGCTTGAAGATGCCAGTGGCTAGGTTGCCTCCACCAGGACAGAACCTGTCTAGAAATAAAACCAACTTGAAAAAAGCAGAACCAAGGAATGGATCAGGAAGACAAGGCAACCTTACTGCCAGTATTTGAATTTTACTCAGCCTAAAGCCACCATTCAGTGGCTTCGATCGTATGAGTCAACAAATTCCTTACTTTTGCTTAGGCTATTTTGAGTGATACTTCTGTCGTTTGGAGCTGACAAATAACTGACTTGCGCACACACAGTAGTATGAACAGGGTCACTGAAACATCTCAAGGCAGACAAGTAACATAAATTTGTGGCTTAGACTCCTCTATCTACATAGGAATGGATTGGTGAAGGGAAAGTCATGGAAGGAAAATGATGTGTTTATGTAGTGGTCATTTAATTCTCTGGATACTTCTTAGTTTTACTCATATTTTTGAGGGGGTGCTATGGATCAAACTCAGAGCCTTGCGCTTATTAGCCAAGCACTCTACCACTGAGCTAAATGCCCATCCCTTAGTTTTGCACATTCTAATCACAATTACCCTCTTGTTCTTTTCAAAACAAATATTTTTCTTTATTACAGAAAAATCAGAAAACACTTGCAAGCAAAAATAAACAAAAATCTGGGGCTGGGGATTTAGCTCAGTGATTAGAGTGCTTGCCTTGTAAGCACAAGGGCCTGAGTTCGATCCCTGGCACCACAAAAATAAAATAAAATAAAATAAAAAAATAAACAAAAATCCAACCCTACCATCCAGGGACAACCACTCATATATTCCACAAAAACTTGTGCTTGGGTTGACAAGTGTATCTGTGCATCCACTGAGGTGGGTGGAGAGAGTAAATAAGCGGGATCAGACCACATGTACCTTGCTCTTAGGATATTCAGAAATTGATGATCTGGAAGAGAATATCATGTGTGAATCCAAAGACTTTAACTTTTCCCAGAAGAACAAATCATTGACAAATTTAATTTTAAATTGTATTTCTTCTCATCGGTTTCAAACTTTGAAATGTGAATTAATCTTAGACTATGTACCAAATACATGTTACAGATCATATTTTACATTCCAGTGTATTTGATGATCAACATAAGAAGAGAGTAGGCCTGGTATGGTAATCCCAGCACTTGAAAGGTTAAAGCAGGAAGATTACAAGTTGGAGACCAGCCTGGTCTACATGACAAGTTCCAGGCCACCCCGGATGAATAGCAAGACTCTGTGTCACAAGCAAGGAGTGGGGAGGGGGTTGGCGGAAGAAGATTTTATGATTGCTTGTTATGTCTTCAAATATACATCTGCACCTTTTATGATTATGGCACTTTCCACTTCAAAAAAAACCCTAAAATTCAGTAACAAATTAGTCTACAAGTAAGGACAAGACCAATGAACACAGAGAGACTGGTCTGCATTTTGTATATACAATAGCTGACAGACTCCGAGAATATAAACAGCTGTTAGGTGCTACTACAAAGTAAGGCAGAACACATCTCCATCAAATACTCTATATATAAAGTTTACAAAACTGAAAACTTATTCTTAGAAGTTTTCCCCCTCACCGGCCTTTAATAAAAGAACTCTCAGAGTTCTCCACTTTTCAAATTCCCATATGCTTTCTTCTATCTCACCTTCCATCGCACCAATTTAGTCTCCTTCAAGGGACTGATTACAAGTTTTGTTACTTAAAATACATATGCAAAAGCCTTTGTAGTGGTGCATACCCTGTAGTCCCCAGCTATTCAGGAGGCTGACAAAGAATTGCTTGAGCCTAAGTGTTTGAGACTAGCCTGGGTGACACAGTGAGACCCTGTCTTAAAAAAACAAAAATAGCCAGGCATAGTGGCACACACCTGTAGTCCCAGCATTCAAGACGCCAAGGCAGAAGGATCACTGAGTTCGAGGCCTGTGTGGAATACGTAGTGAGACCCTGTCAAAAACAAACAAAATCAACAACAACAAAACACAAATACACGTGCAAGAATTCTGAAGATGCCCAGGACTTCTCTCAGCTTCCAACCAAAGTGACATTAAATAATACTGGACAGGAGCATGGAGTGTTTGTTTTAAATGTTTCATCAATGCCGAACTAGAATTACACACAGTTTCCCATTATCAGAGAATGAACTCTACTAAATAAGCTCAACTTTTCACCCCCTCTGCCACTTCACATCTTCTATCCCATGCAGATGGAGAAGGGTGTGCTGATCAGGAGACACAGAAGAGTGGCACTTAGCCTCAAGGTGGAGACCACAGACTGCTTTTTGATGAGGCAATTACAGTTCTCTGCAGCACTCAGAAGTCTTGACATCGAGGAGACGTGATTGAAGGCTCCTTCCTTTCTACATCCAGCTACTATGTACTGAGCCACTGAACTCTACTATGTTCTGAACAATGAAAATGCAAATATAAGGAAGCTGTAGTCCTTGCCTGCAGATGGTTCACAGTCTAGGAACAGAAGCAAAGTGCCAGGATCTACCACGTGTAAACACGGAGCAGGGAGGGCTCTGTCTTCTACCCTAATCACTGCGATCTCTGCCATCTGAAAGCTGCCAGCCTGGAAGGGTTACGATAAGGCAAATACATGGCAGAACCCTCTGTGTCACAACCACACACAGTGCCACTGGCCCTGAGAAAGAGGGAGTGTGAAGGAGCGTCTGGCCAAGTGGAAGAAAGACCACTGAGCCAGCTGGCTGTTACCCAGCAGGTGAGGTTTTACAGCTGTGCCGCTGCCTTATTCCCTATGCTTCCTTTTTGTCATTGAAAAAGGAATGTTTTCCAAAAGTTGGAATATTGCCATCCGGGAAATCATAGACTCAAGTGAAAAATAACCATTAGTTGTAGGAGTAGAAAGACAAGGAACAACAGAATAATTCTTTGGGCCTCTTTGTTTTGGCAGCTTCTAGCAAAAAGTCTCCATTCCTGGGATAATATCAAACAAGCATTCCATTTACTTCTTAAGTATCTTGTGTTTATCATGGTTAACGTTAGACCTGTGCAAAACAAAATCATACTTCAGGATGCTTATTTTGATTACCCTAACCCCACCTCCCACAGTGGAACGAGGAAGTAGCATAAAACATTGTTCTAAAGCTGCTGAGAGTAATTTGATTTCTTTCCTGTTGGCTGCTTTTTCTTGATACAACATGTAGTTAGAGACTTTCTTTAAAAAAAATTACAAACAGATTTGTGCTATAAAGCTCAGACTTTCCCATAGCAACATAGGCTTTCCCTGCAGACAGCCCGAAACTGGCAGTTAAAGAGAGTAGCTTACTTTAACCTTGTCTACAACTTACTTCATTTTGCCTTTTAATACTTTGCTATGAGCACAGCTTAATTGGTAATTAATTAATTAAAAATACTAATATTTATGTGGTTGTTGATTTTGTTTCATTAAAACATTTACAGAAGTTCAAAGTTAAGTATATGAAACATCTAAGTGATATTTTGTTTTCCACTATAAACTTTTTAGGGCATGACACATACACAGCTAAGTTTTTACAACAAACTTTAATTGAGTGTAACATACCCAAGGGAATGTGCACAGCTAATAATTGTATGGCTCGGCAAATTATCACAAAGTGAATCCACCCATCAGCCAGCCAAGAAGCAGAATACTAGAAGTCCCTCCCAACCTTCCCGACTGCCCGCTCCCCACCACGCCCACTGTTGACATCATGGGTTAGATTTGCCTGCGTTTCAGCGTCACGTAAATGTAATCAAATACTGTTTTGCCTACTTTGAACATTGTGATACTTGAGTGAAACCCATATCGTATGCAGCAGCAGTTCAATATCTATAATTATTAACCACTTCCTGGATGGGAGAGAGAAGTATATGGATGATTGTGAGACTTCCCACAAACCAGGATCCCAAATACAACCGCATTTCCTCACCGCCCTAATCAAAATGATGAGCAAAGGCCATTTTTCACTGAGAATGGGCACCTGCCTAGAAGAACTCATGAACCATTGTAATTCAATCCCTATTAAGAACGCTTCTGTCCCCTTCACTGTGAATTCAGGTATTATTTCTTGAGAACATCCTATGTGTAGATCCTGGTGCTGTGTGAGTGCTGCTGGAAAAATAAGCCAGACAGAAAGCAGCTCACATTAAAAAGGAACAATAAGACTAATACACAAATAACTAATTCAAGGGTGTAATCTGATGAGAGATGATAAAAGAGATACAACGTGCTCTGGGAATTTCATTTTATTTTTTTCTTTGAGACGGGGTCTCCCTTTGTAGTTCAGGCTGGCCTTGAACTCACTATGTAAACCAGGCCAGTCTCGAACTTTTGGCAATCCTCCTGCCTCAGCCTTCCCAGTGCTGGGATTACAAGTGTGCACCATCATGCCCAGCTGCTTTGGGAAGTTTAAAGTCAAAAGGAATCACACTCATTTGTGGGATCAGAAAAAGGCTGTGAGATGGGTTTGTGCCTTAGAGGACCATGGCGATCAACAGGATGATCTGTGGAAATATCCAAGGCCAAGGCCAAGGCCACATCCTGAGTAAAAACGAACAAGCAAACAGAGAGAAAAATCAAGCATTTGTGAAAAATATTAAGTGTTCTGGTTGGCTTAATCATAGGGAATATTGGGAGCCAGGTCTAGAAAACCAAGAGGGAATCCTTAGAACAGAAAAAAAGGGAAAAAAGAATCCAAGTCCCCAGTGGGAGCTTTGAGTCATGAGTCTGATTTTTTACCCTCAGAGTCAGGAAGGACTATTCACCCTCATCTTTCAGATTTTTAGTGAGAGGCAGAGTCACCCAGATAGAAATACATTTGGATGAGCACAAGTTCTCCCATCCTCTAAGGTAGATAGCCTGTATCTAGCCTTCATCTTGCTGTGTCTCTGCATCATTCTTCACAACCAACCACCAAAACCCGCCTACCCCCTTCTTAAAATTCTTTCTTCAGCATTTGGGACATGGATTTTTCCAGGTTCTTCTGTACTTGCTCCTATTTGCTCCTTAAATGTTGGAGCACCTCAAACTCCTTCCTTGGTCCATGCTCATGTTAAACACGCCCTCAGGTGATTTCCCTCGTTTCCTTGACTTCAAAAACAACCTCAGATTTTTACCCTAGTCCTCGCTCTCAGTCATGGATCCAAGTCCCATGGCACCTCATTTTTTTTTTTTTTGCAAATTTGTGTCTTTTAATATCTGATTTAACACAAGACATTTATAGTCATATCTGCCCTCCATATTCAAATTTGAGGGATACGTTTTCGTTAAAGTCTATGAAAAAAACAGATGTGTACAGATATGGAGATGCGACCACATAAAACCCCTTGTAGGATCTTAGAGACCCTCATAGGTACTCATCCCCTATTTTAAGAACCATTAGTCTAAACTTCAAACATATTCTTCTGTTTTATATCTCTTTTCTATTTGATCTATTTAATGTATATCTTCAGCTATTTACTCATAAATTCTATTTGAATTTTTCCATCCACTAGAAACTTCGTCTTTATAAACCTGTATTATTTCATGGAAGACCTGTCTTCTTTTATCTCTCTAAGGATATTAATTTTAAGTTTGGGTCCTCATGGCCAAAAGATTTTCTCTATTCCTTCCCTATTATCCTTGCTTTTTCAAAGATCCATTTTCTATTTGTTTCCTTTGGTTCCTGTCTCTTACATTACTATATTTTCTATTTTTAATTAAAAATTTTAATTTGTACATTTTTGCAAGACATAATGATTACATTCCTCATGGGAAGTTGGTAGTACATGTACATAACACATCTTAGTTCTTTCTCTCCCCTTGGTCTCCCTCCTTCCATTACTTGGTCCCCTTCCCTTTTGCAAAAGATCTATCACCCTATTTCCTGTTAACTACCTTCATTTTATTTTCTTTATATTTTGGGTTTCACATATAAGAGAAGCCATAAAATAGTTTGTGTGTCCAATTTATTTCACTTAATATTATCATCTTGAGGTGCAGCCATTTTCCTACAAATGACTCAGATTTATCTTTCACGGCAGAGTAGTACTGTATTGTGTATGAACACCACATTTTCTCTATCCATAAATCTGTTGATGGGGGTTTGGGGATTTAGCTCAATGGTAGAGTGCTTGCTTAGCAGGCCATGGTACCTCATTTTAAATATGTCCCGAACTTATCTCCATCTCTGCAGGGCTGCTCCTCTTACTTACCTCAAGCCACAATCAGCCCAGCTAGAAACTCAATCGTCCTCAATACCCACAAGTATATTATATATTCTACCTCCAAAATTACTTTAAAATCTCTTTGCTGTACCATTCTGCTTCCCAATTAGCTCAAGCCTTTATGATCTCAGGATGAGAGTGATGATGTAGGGGGTTGAGATGGAAGACTGAGAGAATAAGGGGGGAAGACTGAGAGAATAAAGGAGATGGGGCAGGGGAGAGAGAGAGAGAGAAACTGAAGACAAAGGAAAGAGACAAATCCCAGTAAAAGACAAAGTAAAACACGAGTCCTGTGAAGACACGACTCCAGTGTCTACATTTTAAGACTCTCTAAGAGTATTTTCTTCTTCTTCACTTTCTTTTTAAAGTTTAATGTTTTTAATATATCCAATGCTTTAAAAAAATTATGAAACATGAACATTCTCCCCCTTACCCTCTAAATGCCATTTCCACTTCCATTCTAACCCATACAAACATCCTTCCAGAGTTTTATGCAGATACAATAAAATACAAGTTCTTATTTTCACTGAAACCCTTTCCCACTTTCTTTCACTTTCTTTAATTTCAAAGAACACATCACATCCTCTGTTCTATATGTTACTTTTTGTCACTTGACAGTATGTCTTGAAGCATCTTCCCATGTCATCGCATGGACAGCTGCGTGCTTAAAAAATGTTTTCCTAAGGTGCTAGGATCATAAATGTCTGGAAAGTGTATTCTACATGTGTTTTCATTTCATCTGATTAAAATGCCTGTAATTTAATACCATAATAGGCATTCCATTTTTTAAATTTGGCACTTTCAACAATAATTTGCTGGAAATAAACTAACCAGCCCTGGTTTTTCTATATCCCCAATCTGCTGTAAGAATAGCAAAAGCGTAAGGGTCAGCCTGGACCTGGTGGTTCTGGATCTATGTGGCCATCCACGCCCACCAGGGGTCCGAGCCGGTCCAGCCAATCACAGAAGCGCTCAGAGACTAATACGGAGCCACACCCTTCCTCTGGTCTCTGAGGCATGCACCTCCATCATCCCCCCCCCCCGACCCTGCAGCCTTTGACGAGCTGCGAAGGGTATTTTGGGACAAAGGTGGCAAGCGGACTCCACCGCGAGAATAGTTCTGCCCAGAAAGCCAGTTGCAGGTCCCTGGACGTTTCCTTTAATAAATTTATCCCCTCGGCAGAGCCTGACCCAGCTCTGACAACGCTCGGTGAACAGCAGTTAGCCAGGGTGACCAATGAATGATGTGGATTTCCTTGAAACTTGATTTATCACTGAGTTCAAGATCCACCCTGTACACTGTCAAACAGAGAAAAGTAAAATTTTTATTTTCAGTTTACTGGATGGATTAAGCATCTCAACATTCCTTGTGGAATATGTAGTCAAATGCATATATAATGTAAAGTGTCTTTTATATGTTTCGTCCTTAAACATTACGCTGAAGAGCCGAGGCAATTCTCATTTTGCAGTATGTAACAATTTGGTTGAAGCTGTCGGTGTGTGCAGTTAATTTCTGTTTCCCAGTGACTTACAAACAAGCTCTCCCGCCTCAGGTGGAACTGTGGCTGTCCGCACGCGCGTGCTCCATCCGTTCCCCAAGTGGGTAGCCTCAGTGACGCACGTGGGGTCAGGGAGGACTGTCCGGAGCGGCACCCGAATTCCCGGGATTGTGATCGGCCATCCGGAGAATGTGCTCTCTCTTATCCCTCCCTCTAGAATCGCGAAGGTAGAATACTGAAATGTAGCTGAGGAACCACTAGACCACTTCCTGAGGAAACCAGTTTGTTACCATTAGACCTTCTTCCCAATAGTACGAGTACCAGAGTGGGGGTTGGCGTGAAAATGCAGCTTAGGACGTTCACGAAAAGTATTAAGTTCTAATATCTCCTTTCAGAAGAAGGGACAATTTAAGTGTGGAAGGCCGGAGGAGTGAGATAGCAGCACTGATTCTGGTTGGGGCAGGAGGAAGATGACACTGTCAGGTAAGGGGAACTGCAGTGGTGAGTCTGGTGACCTCCCGCCATGGGAAGCTACACGGGAATCAGAGCTGCCCAGCACCCTCCAGCTCTCTCGCCTCCCGTGCTGATGACTTGAAGCAACTACCTTGACACAGAACATGCAGTAGCATTAGCTACCTCTCCAGCAGTGTTTGGATGGGAAAGGATTTACTTGAATTGAATTTTTTTTTTTTTTTTTTTTTTTGGTGCTGGGGATCGAACTCGGGCCTTGTGCTTGCAAGACAACCACTCTAACTGCTGAGCTAAATCCCCAGCCCCCACTTGAACTGAATTTTGTGCATTGAAATTAATAAATCTAGTGGTTTAAGTATCCATTTTAGTCTTTGTAACAATGATACTGTGTAATAATTGAGAGGTTTAAAGAGAAACAGCCTGGACCTCAAATTTGGCAATGAACTTTGAGATGCAACCCCAAAAGCTCAATCCACTAAAGAAAAATATTTATAGGATGGGCTTTGCTAATATTAAAACTGCTGCCCTGTAAAGACACCTTTAAGAGAATTAAAACACAAGCCACAGACTGGGGAAAATACTTGCCAAGCATTATCTGATGGAGGACTCATATCCAAAATGTACCAAAAAAACCTCTTAAAACTCAACTGTAAAAAAGGCAACAACCCAATTTTAACATGGGCAAAATACAGATACCCCAGCAAAGAAGACACACCAATGGTACATAAAAAGATGCTCCACACCACATGTCATTAAGGAGCTACAAATTAAACAAGTGTATTAGTCAGCTTTGCGTTACTCTAACAAAGTGCCTAAAGCAATTAACTTGTAAAGAAAAGGCTAATTTTAGCTCATGGTTCTGTAGGTTCCAGTCCACTGTCAAAGTGGCCTGATAATCCCTTTCAAGGGCTGCCTGCCTTGACCTAAGGACCTTCCAGGATCTACTTCCTAACAATCCACCATCCCAATACTACCATCCTGGGGACCACACCTTTAACATGTGGAGCTTTCAGAGACCTTTACCCAAACCATAGCAGTGAGATGCCACTATATACCTAGGCCAACATGATATGATGAGAATGTGGAGTATGGTGGACTGATATGTTCAACTTGAGCAGGAAGGCCCAGCTCACCTGCGTTGGTGGGTTCTGGGCATAGAGGATCCACCTGAGGATTGTTGCCAACACAACATAAAGGAGAACAGAGCAGAAGAGAAGTGTGTCTGTTTCTCAGGAGAAGCTCTGTTGTGACTGCTTTCCCTGAAGTGACCTTGACTGTTCTCCTTACAGAAGGAGCTCTGGGCCTTGCTGTTGTCACGGATGGCTGCTGTTTGCTTCAGGGGAGCCCTGGTCTTCATCTCCGCTGTGAGCATCGTATCCTAGCTCTAGTATAGATTTCTTCAGCCTTTTAGTGCAGACAAGCACATACGTGAGACAGTGCCATGGGCTTCCCAGCCCTTGATTGGATCTTTCAGGTCTCCGGTGCATAGGTAGACAGGTAGACATTCTGCACTCTTCCTGCATTTGGCTTGTGTGTGTGAATGTTGTAACTTGTACTTGTCTTGTATTAAATCTGCTCTCTTGCAAACCATTGACTCTAGAGACGATCTAACTAATACATGTAGCAAAGGAAACCCTCATTCATTGCTGATATGGATGCAAAATGGTACATCTACTTCTGAAAGACAGTTTGGCGTGTCTTACTAGACAGAAATACAGATCTACACAGTGGATGAAGAGCACAAAAATGGGAGTGGTTCTGAGAGATGTGGACTCTGGGAGTTCCTTGCTGCCCGGTTCCAGGATATCTTCAAGGTCAGGCTATTTTCATAACAATGCTAAATCTGATTGCCTTTCACTCTCCTCTCACAAGTTGACAGCGGAATTTTCCAGCACGCTATGGCAACAGCTTGAATCCAGAGGCAGGTATGGGAATCTATTCTTTTTCTATTAAAGTGTTCAACAGGCTTGTTAAAAATATGAAATAGTGTCACTTGTCTCACAAAATTTTGCTTTGAAAAAGTTATTTTAGAAAGACATGTTTATATTAATATGTAATCTCTTTTGTTGTTTTTATGTGATTTTTTAAAATTTCAGTTTTGATTTCTCATGCAGCTAATATTGATATAAATAACCCATATAAACACAACTCCTTGGCATCCTCAATAATTTTTGACAGTCATTAAGGGGTTGTAAGACCAAAAAGTGTTAAGAGCTGCTGCACTACAGTAGTTTAACATTAAAACTTCTTTAGGGCTGGGGATTTATCTCAGTGGTTAGAGTGCTTGCCTAGCAACCACAAAGCCCTAAATTAGATCCCCAGCACAAAAAAAAAAAAAAAAAAAAAAAGATTAAAAGTTCTTTGACAAAGCCGACTAAAGAAAAGGAGGATTTGATGACACACATGTGGTGCAAACAAAGGACAGGCCTCGGAAACAGGCAGACAGTTTGGATCAGAAAACACCAGCTGGAGATTAGTCCACAGGTAGGAGGTTTGAGGAGATGGACTCCCGGTGTAAATCATTTACCTGCTCAGCATAGACTAGTGTGCCTGGCAAACATAATTGCCTGGCAACCTCAATAATTAGTGTGACACACAGATATGATTGCAGATTATGGCCACATTTTCACTTAAATTGCAGCTGGCACTTAGAGATACTGTTCAAATCCCTTGTGGTGTCATTGTTCACAGTTATCTTTCAGCCATGATGTATCCATTTTATTTATGAAGACATGTCAGACTCACAGAAGAAAGTGTGCATCTAGATCCAAGTATCCCTGATAAGGAATCCTGCCTCACCTGCCTCCCTGTAGAAATCGCTGTAGGACAGTGTGCGTATGTTAAGCCTGCACTACAGAAGGAGCTTGCTGTAGAAGCTCCTACGTGTATTGGGACTTAGCTTAGCTCTCTCTAATAGTCCATCTTCCCTTATTACTTCTCACAGTTCAAGCCTAATTCTCCAGTTTTCTGTAAGTCTTGGAGCCACTTAAACTGTTACAGTAAGTCTTTTTCTTCCTGCAGAAGTGAGGGTTCTAGTCTCTCCACATCCTCACCAACACTTGCTGTTACAGACATACTTTGGTACTCTACGACTTTGAACCTTGTCCAATTTGCTACTTGATACATTTGGACCTGAGAATTTGGGCCAGGTATTTGCTGTTTGTTTTGTATTCCATGTGCAAACTAGAACATCTTGGTGTTGATTGCCTTGTGACTCGATACCCTTTCCAGTCAATGCAATTTGGTATTTGTCATTTTTGGAACTCACAGAACCTCGAAGAACCAATTAACAGCAACTACCCAGGTACCACTGTACTCATTTTATTTTACTATGGGCATCTTAGCCAGGGCTGATCCCCACTGTTTGCAGCTAAGAAACTATGGGTAATCTCAAAATTAGTTGAATCCTGAACACTTCACATAAACCCTCATATGCAATGCTTCAACTTTCAGGTTCAGTGACTAGTTTTGACTTACACGAGGACACTACGGGAAGAAGCCAATTTTTTTTTAACACTGTTAAAAATATTTATTATGATACAGTCTACAACCCCGGAAGGCCGGCAGCTGTGCTATAAGCCACAGGGAACTGTCCGCACTTGTAAACCATCTGGGCCCAATTTCTGAGCACCTAATTCTCCGACTTGCCAGTCTTTTTGCTCAGGGCTCTCTCTCACTCCTGAAGTTCACACACAACGCCATGGATTTCAGGGAATTAACACATCTCAATGGTGTTGGGAGCCGGTAGATAAATATCCAGCTCCCACTCTAGCAGGATAATTTTTAAAAAATATTTCTCTCCTTTTTTTGTTGTTTCATTTCCCACGATACCTGGTATTTTTCCTTATTTTTAAAATTGAGATATAATTAAAACTCCATTTAAGGTGTTGAACTCAGTAGTTTTTATATATTCACATGGTCATGTAATCACCACAATCTAATTCCAGAACATCACTCACAAAGAAATTTTTATTTTATTCTTTTTGGTGCTAGGGATCCAACTCAGGGCTTTGTGCTTATGAGACAAGCACTCTAACCACTCAGCTAAATCCCCAGCCCTAAAAAGAACAATTTTTAAAAGACTGTACTTATTACTAGTCATTTTCCTTCAGCAACCACTGATCTACTTTGTCTTTATGGATTTGCCTCTTCTGGAAATTTCATATTGATATAGGGGAAAAAATATAACTCCCAACCTGCTAGATGTCAGTTACGCTGAGTTCGTGTTCCCCGAAGTCGAAGAATGAATTCTAAGGAACAAAGGAGGTTAAGAGTAGGAATTTTATTGGGAGAGAAAAAGAGAGCTCCTGAGAGACAGGAGGGGACCCGAGTGGGTTGCCAACGAGCCCACCCTTCAGGGGAAGTTTTATAGAGCAAAATTGTGAGGCGGGTACAATGTGTGTCAAAATGATGATTAACCAATAATATTACAAGTGTAGTCGTTTAGGTAATAGTGGTCCAATGGGGAAGAAAGTCACGTAGTAAATCAGCAAGCAGAGAACAAGGACATTCCAGGGTGGGTTGGATCCAGAGATCTTGGTCGCCCACCTGGGTGACCCAGACTTTAACAGATGTAATCTTCAGTTCATTGTTTATCCCTTAGCCAGGGGCGTGGCTCTGGTCTTTCCATCCTTATCTTGAGACATGACCTTCAGTGGATGCGCTTCCAGCCATAGTTGTCCTGTGTACTGACTCCATTGAGGGCCCAGCCCTGTCTGACTGCCTATAATATTTCTACCTTACTTTGCTGCCTATAATAATATAAACAAAATCACACCGTATATGACCTTTAGTGATTAGCTTATTTTACTTAGCATAATGTTTTCAATACTAATTCATGTTGTACCATATATAAGTAATTTATTCCTTTATATTTCTGAATAATATTTCATTGCATAGATATACCACATTTAATGGACATCAGCTTTTTCCACTTTTGGCTATGAATAATGCTGCTGTAAACATTTATGTACAGGTTTTTGCATGGATACATGCTCCCAATTCTTTTTTTTTTTTTTAACAAAGAGAAGACAATTTATTTAGAGGACAAGTTATTTAAAAGTGGGGAAAAAGGGGGTTGCCCGCAGAGAGGCCGGCGCTGCAGTTCCGGGTCAGGCCCGGTGCCCGCCTCCCTCGGCCTGGGCCATGGCGAGCGGCAGCGGCGCCGGGGCGGTGGGCGCGGCGGCGGCTGCGAACCTCAGCTCGGTGAGGGAGACCATGGACGTTCTGCTGGAGATTTCAAAAATTTTGAATACTGGCCTAGATATGGAAACTCTGTCTATTTGTGTAAGGCTTTGTGAACAAGGCATTAACCCTGAAGCTTTATCGTCTGTCATTAAGGAGCTCCACAAGGCTACTGAAGCACTAAAGGCTGCTGAAAATACGACAGGCTGACTTTCTGGAGAAGTCTTGATGAGATATGTCAAGCTCTGCAAGAGAATTTGAAGATTGCATTGTAGTCAAGAATGTACAGTAAAATTACTGCATGTAGCAGTGTAGAAAAAATTTCCTTTTAAATATTAGAAAACCATAGCTTTATAAATCAATGGAAAGTGACTTATGAGAGAACTATCAGATGTGTTTATATCACATCTTATTCATTTTTTTAAAATGGCCCTAATGCTTTGGCATTGCCGTGTTCATATTTATGCATTCCTTATTTATAGTCCTGATAGCTTTAATTTTCTAAGCAGTCTGTCTGTCAGATGTGCACATCTGCTGTGCCTGGTTGAAGTATAGAGGAACCTATCAGCAGAA